>VYXB01001766.1:27198-47796 GCA_013397135.1 Pachyramphus minor | reverse complement strand
TCCTCATGAGGGGAAGAGGAGGTCCAGGCACTGATTTCTGTGATGACCAGTGACAGGACCCAAGGGAATGGCCTGAAGGCCCCTGTCAGGGGGAGGCTTAGGTTGGATATTAGAAAAATGTTCTTTACCCAGAGTGTGATTGGGCACTGGAACGGGCTCCCCAGGGAAGTGGTCACAGCACCAAGCCTGACAGAGTTCAAGAAGCATTTGAACAATACTCTCAGGCACATTATGTGACTCTTGGGGATAGTTCTGTGCAGGGCTGAGGGTTGGACATGATGATCCTTGTGGGTCCCTTCCAACATAGCATATTCTGTGGTTCTGTGATTCTGATTACACAAGGAAAAAGGGGTTTTTAGGGCGAGAAAAAAGAAGAAGTGAAAGCATAGCATCATACTCAGTCTTCCAGCAAATTCATGAGGACAGGACAAGTTATGATCAGCCTCAACCAGAGGCCCGGCTCTCCATTTCACTGTACTCTGTTAGCTAACACCAGAAAGCATAAAGGGTTCCTTTTTACATAAGTTAGCTAGCAGTTTGTTGTCAGAAAAGATGAATAAGGTTTTGTGGAGGCTTCTCAAACCATAATTCTGTTTTCATTTTGCATCAAAACTTTTCAAAAATTTTGAGGGGAAAAAAAAGTTAAAGAAGAAAAGAGTGAACTAATTTGCTCTCACTTGCCATTTACTTGCATGAAAACTTTGGGTCATTGCCCGCCTTTTGATTCAGCTGTTCCCTTGGCAAAAAAACTTAGATAAATAGGAAATATAATGAGAAACATGCTTTCTTATGGTGTTTCCAATTGGAAATACCACAAGGAAAAAAATCATTTTATTCCCAAACAGAAATAATCTAAGAAAGCTTGTCCCTCACATCATTCCCTGATTGCTTAAATAGGTGGGGAGCCTTTTTCAGCAGAGTTCACTTGGGTGGGAAGTGATTCAGCTGTCATGGTAGCTCACTGCTGCTCTGGAGAAGTAAGTGGTACACCCAAGAAACAGACTGAATTCACATCTAAGACAAACTATACAAAGCAAAAATAAGTGAAATAAGCCTCATGACCCAAGGTCTCGGGGGGTCTATTTCAGAAAATTGTCATGTTGCCAGCAGAGAGAGTGTATTAGAGGCTAGAACTGAAGAGTCAGAGAGGCAGATTTCCTCCTGTGAGTGTGTCTAAAGCTATGAGTATTGTTGAAAATCAGGGTTGAGTCTCTTCTCACACAAGCTTTATTCTGTGTAACTATTGATCCGCTTAGTATAAGAGAAAAGCAACAGGCTTCTTAAGAAAAGGAAATTTCTCAAATATATACATTCAAGCTACACACCAATATAAACCAACAAGAATAATCATAGCAACCAAATCCCTTTATTATGGGATTTAAATTGATAAAAACTGCTTGAGATCCACTCTACTTTGGGAAGCAGTCTACTACATCCCATTGGCTCTGAAAAGGGGTTGTTTTTCTTTTACTACTGATATGGGGGAACTGATTTAGAATACACATATTTGAAAATACTGAAAAATTAATTTGCTTCAACAAAGTCCAGATAAAAAGCACTTGGCAGTAAATTTTTTAGGAGGTTTTTGCATATGTTCTGCTAGGCAAATCCAAGTGAGTCTCTTTCCTCTCTTATCCTAAGGATAAAGTTGCTTTGTTCCCAGTGCCATTTTGACACCCATCCCCTCCCGCCTCCCCCCTGCCCCTTTCACTATCTCCCACTTGCCCTGGAATATAGTGGAAATTAAGGAAATGTGGAGGAAGTTGCAGGTTTCTGATTTTTTTTAATTGGCTCCTCAGGGCATCTCCAAACCCACTCCAGCTCCCTCCACCAACACAGGGCAGAAGTTAGTGGAGTTAGGCTCTACCAGATATCCGGTACATTGCTCTGGTAACATATCCTTCCCCTATGTTTTGTCTTGTTTTATCTTTAGCAAAATAGGATTATTTGGTTTTAGCTAATTAATTGCATTTTTTAACCTTTGCAGGTCTGTGATCTAAACCTATGTTTCCCAAACTCTTTCATGTATCTTAATTACTACAGTCCAGCATCAGACATATTTAACTGTCCTGTACAACATGAATTTCTAAAAGTCACATGAAGGTTTTTCTGACACAGCATTTAAAAACTAAGCACCACCAAATTATTATGAAATAAAAGTGGCCCCAAAATGCTCAGCGAAATCATCAAAATATCTTCCTTATGTATTAAAAACATATAGAAAGAGTGTTCTATGATACAAGTATGTGACAAAACTATTTATTCTTACTTATGGGTTGATGCCTTAAAGTTTGGATTTTTTAACTTTATAGATTTTAAAAGTAGTTATATGTAGAGCTTTGTGTATAGAGCCTGTAGAATACAGGCTTTTGTCCTTTGGCATAGCAGTTGCACACACTAGACCCTGTTGCCCATTTTCCCTATCAATTCCCCTGAATTCCAGTAATGTGTTTAGTCTTATTTTCAAGGTAGAGTTGTAGAAAACACCCCAAAATCTGCGTAAGAAGATATGGACATAGACACAGCAACCTTCAAGCCCAGAGCTTTGGAGAACCTCCAAGAACAACACGTGCTCCAAGGAAGATGAAGATGAGGAAGAGGGGGTCCCAAAAGATCCCAGACCCAATTCCCCCAGGAGGTGTGCCGGGGGGCAGAACTTAATCGTGGACTAATGGGATTGGGTAGAAATCATTATAAAACTGTAACACCTGTGATCGGGGGGGACAAGCAAGCAAGCGCGTGGAACTTAGTATTTCCTAGCAAGCGAACTCATTAAAGCTATTTATTCCTTATCTTACCTCTACCTAATTTGGCCGGAGTTTTTTTTTTCTCCCAAACCATTTTAGGTAACAGGTTCAACAAAATTTTCAGCACTGATTTTGACTAAGGAATATGGAAAAATAAGCTGTAGGAATTACCTCTATGGTATTAAATGCACTCTTGTTTGTCAAGTTTCTGACAAGCAGTACACATAATTTTATTTTAAAAGATAAAGGTTTGAAATTATCTATTTCTTTCTTTTGTGTGGCTATACATGTGAACCTAAAAAATTGTAAGCTTCCCATTTTGTATTTACAAAACAAGTTTCCACCCCATTGCATTGTCTACTTAAACAGAGTTGAGGGGGTTAAAATGCTGCAGGTGTTCTGGGTGGAAACTGTGGACAGCAGTGTCTGCTCTGCTATAGCTGATCTGTATCATCAGATGACTCCAGAGAGGTTTTATACTGTGAGGTTGGCCAGTGAAAGATTTTTGTTGTGGAACCTCTTTGCTGGAATGAATTTGCCTTAGTGGCTCCTGCATCAGACAGCATTTCATCATCACACTGGAGAAAAGCAAAAAAAAGAAAAAAAAAAGGGTACTTCGAAGTTCCTTTAGAGCAGAGGGCTTTGGCAAACCACAAAGAACAAAATAAAATGAAACTGGTGTCTGCTCTGACCAGTGCTTGCCAGTGTAAGTTCCCTGGTGATGCATGTCTGTTGTATGTTAAGGGCTGTCCCTGTCAAACCTTTTGCACCTGCCAAGATGCCCTTGAGTCAGAAGTGACAGAAGCCCCATTCAGATGTAGCAGCAAAGAAAGGCTGTGTGATTTTTTTATCTTACACCGCTCATGGGGTCTTGCCTTTCAAGCATCCCTGATACATTTGTTAACAAAATTTCCAGAAAAACTTCCAGAGTAACAGTTTGTATACATACAGCTCAGTCTCTCTAGATCCTGTGTTTGCAAATTATGCAAACCAAAAGTTTTCTAAAGAATAGCTCTTTTTTAATATGCACTGCAAGTATTAACCAGGCTCTTTAAACAGTCTCAGCAGCCCCAGCAGCAGGTTGCCCAGCCCTATGATCTTCTGGAGCAAACAGATGTTTTAAGATACTCAGATTTATTAGGTTTTGAAAAACTTATTAAAAGAAGCTAACTAAATATTAAATTTTTACAATCTAGTGTGTAATAACATACAAGTTGGTTACAATAAACTTGTCCCCCTCCACACCCAATTTCATCATCGGAATGGAAATTATGGTGTTAGGACTTAAAGAAAGAGTTGTGTCTCCATGCAGTGAGAGGAAGAGTTCACATAATGGTTTGTAAGACATATCACATTTATTCTGTGAGGTAGATAAAGGTCTTTTAAAGGTCTTACTCCACTTGTGGAATGAATTTCTTATCATGTATAAATTCTGTGTAAAACATTTCTTTTTCCAGGATGTGGTTTGTTTTCTGAGAGGGGAGAGAGAAACTAAATATTTCCACTCCTGTAAAATAGAAAAATCCTCTGATTTCAACTAGATTACACCCTAAGTGGTTAGTTAATACTGGAAACATAAAAAGGTACACTGTTTTGAAAGACCATTTCATTCCAGCACAGCTTTTCTAACCAGAAACTGAGTGAATAATTTTGCAATAAAAGAATAACAAAAGAATAATGGCAATTTTTAGAATAAAGTGTAATTTTGGGAAGCAAAGTTGAACAAAACTTAAAAATCTTATAAATTATATCTAAAAATCCACAGCACTACGAAGCTGTTTTGAGTTTGTTCATAACCCCATTCCCTTTGCTAAAGAAACACATATTTTGAATTATATTTCATCTGAGAAGCTTACAGAACACAGCAAAAGGCACACTTCATTTTTTTCCAAGAAAATGTGAAACAGATAATCTGATAAAACAGCATCAAACTTCTTCCAAGGACAGCTTAGGACATTAGAGTGATCTAGTAATGCCAGCCTGAACAACCATGATGTCATGAAGAGAGTTTCCATTGGCTTCAACAGGCTTCCAGAGGGGCTCAAAATGATTAATGGAACTGCTGACAGGGGAAGATATTTATCTGGCAGACTTGCTGCTCTATGCCACCATCCCTTTTCCCAAAGTGAAATGCATCCCCTCATTTCCAGAGGTTCTCCCACGTTTGACCTCCTCTATATGTGACCACAAGAGCAGGGGATCTGCAGGGTGTGAGGAAGCCATTCTCAAGTGGCAGGAATGCAGAGGGCACTCCTTCCACTGTGAGGAAGTTTCTGGACATAACATAAGCAACCGCTATAAGGCAATTTGTTAATTGTGCTGTCAAATGAAGGCTGATTCCTATAGCTTCATATTCACTATTTTAAGTAACTTAATGAGGCAGTTGCACTTTTCACAGCCATTAGGAGACAGATTCTGGTCCTGCTTTAGTTTTTGAGAGGAATCAGAGATATTTTCTTCCTGCATGTTCAAGTCCTTCGAGTAGCTATATATATATCATTCTACATTTCTCCTTTTTAAGACAGCTATACCATGGTTCCATGCTATTTTAAATGCCACATTCTAATGCAGACCAACAACTAAAATAATTCTTGGATATAGCTTTCAAGATTTTTAAATTGTGTTTGGATTATTTTGGAGATAAGGCAACACAGTTATTGTTATCACTATTACTTTTGTTATTCACATTTGTGATGTTCTTAAGCAAAATGTTCTGGTTCAATCTTCTCTGGCTGAAGAAACATGGCCACAAGTTGTTAGATCCCTACTATATTTAGGAACGCACCTGGATTTGTCATTGACACACAGCTATTAGCAGATGGCAAAGCAATTGAATGATGATGTGGCCTTGGCAACTCAGGACTTTATAACCTTCCAACTGGACTATAACCATGTGATCTATCTGGCATGAAAATTCCAGTCTTTAGGAAATTGCACTTAGCAGAGAGCACAGCAATAGACATTTTCACTAAAGTGGGATGCTGTGTGTGCCAGCCTTGTCCCCTGCCATGCTGTTTATCTATTGAGTATTGCATACAGTGAAGACTGTGTGCTTCTCTGCCAGGACTAATATGAGTGCTGCACATCTTGAAAGACATTATCTGTATTTCAGAATCTCAACCACTTTCAAATACTGCTCTCCCCGGGTAAAAGTGCTGTGTTATGAAAACAGGGCTTTTTTGTTAGGTGCAGAGTAATTTTTTGTTTGTTTGGGTTTTTTTGTTTTTTTGGTGTTAATTAAGTCCAGTTCAGGTGAAAGACAGTTTTTCAACCTTCACTAGTAGATCTACAAAGCATGTTCTTCATCATCCCTAAAAATGAAGAAGAAACCTCTTATGACAGTTCTTAGCAATGTTGCTTTAGGCATTATTGGACTCCTTACACAAATCTGAGCAGAACAGAGCACAACGGGGCTGTCCACAGAGAGAGTTCAAACATAAGAAATGACGTGGCCACATTAGTTTGTTCTGCCTGGGCTAATCAGCCGTGCCAAGGCATCCAGGTATTAGCCCATATAGAGCACTGCACTGACACAGCTCTCAGTCTCCCTTTGTGGGCATCAGATCCTTCAGAGCTGTGCTGGATTTCTCTCCATTCCACTGCCTTGTGTGATGCCAACATACTCAGCGGTGCCTCTGCAGAAGTTTACCAAGCAGAATTACCTTAGCGAGACTCTCTTCTTGTTCTTACCATATCCATTCAATGTAAAAAGACATCATATGCACCCACTGTGTCAGCAAATTAGAACACCAAATACCCAAATGGATCGCTAACCCTAGTAAACTGACACATTCAAAATCCTCTAGGCACAGCAAATAGTTAACTATTACATTTGATTGGGATGCAAGCTTTCAATTTTGTGGAAAATTCCAAAGCCCCTCAACAATGTTCTGTTCTAGAACAAAGTCTATATCAAGAAAAAGGGCTGTAATGAACAAAAATACTTTAATTTTCTAGGAAATAAGTCTTTAAAACTGTGTAGCCCATATCAAAATGTCTTAGATCACTGTCATCTTGTGTGTATTTGTAGTTACAATGAAGTAGGAATTTGAGACATGCATGGTTGAAATATATTGTTCATACTCTTGAAGCATCTATATGCAATTCTTAGAAGCAATTCTTAGAAGCAATTCTTACACAAAAACTTTGCAGTTTTCCCTTGGAAAAGGACTGATGAGAAAATTCTCATCTGGTCTAGCATCAAGCTGCCACTTCTCCTTTATCAAGTACATAGGGTATGCTTGCACTGTGAATGATCTGACCAGAAGAAAGACTCCCCTCCTGTGTAATTTTCACAAAACCTGTTTACTAGACTAATTAAATTATTACCTTTTCCATTTTTTTCCTCTCAATTCTTACTTGGAACTGCAGTTCATAAATGGAACTTCCAAAATAGGAGGTGAAAATAACTTATGGCTTACTTTGTTCTTGGGTTCTTGATTCTTGCCTTTTACCTCAAGTGTAAAAGTTTACTGTCTTTATAGAAAGCTTGAGGTTGTTGCTATTTCTTTTATTATGTCTTAGGTTACATTTGTAAGAATGTCTAGAATTACCTATGATTCCTAGAAATCATATCCTTTTTTTTTTGCCCAATTTCCTCTACATTTTCCATTTTTTTAATCAGTATGACATTGGTCTGATTTCTGTAGTTACTGCTAAACTCTTTCTTAACTTGGCATAATTAAGAAAAATTGCTTCACTATTATTCTTTTGATCTGCTGGTGTTTTTAAAAAATAGAACTAAAGGTATGGGGAATTGCTGATAATCTCATCTTGCACTTATAGAATAGTTTTGTGTCCTTCCCTTCCACTAACCATTCCAGAAAGACAATTTAGTTAGTCCTTAACCCCCCTCACTCCTGAGTGGTAAATTGTATGGCGAACAGATGACCCAGAAGAAAACTAATCTAGCAAAAGGAAATAAAGGTGTGTGAGTTTTTTCTTATTCGTTTATGTTTGTTTGATTGTTTGGTTTTGTATGGATTTTTTTTGTTTTAGCTTTTGCTTTTTTGATATATATCCCTTCTGTGATGTAGATACATCACATCCAACAAGTGTTTTCTTTCCTTCCCCACCCTCTAAAGGCAGCCCTTTGCTGGCCATCTTGCCTTGATATGCCTTGACCTATGTCATCACATATGATCACTGTGTAGCAGAGCCCAGATGCGACATAGTGGTGCGATATTCAGAGGTTCCTTGTGTCAAATGAGGAGCCTGATACTTAATTGTAGTTTGCATATTCTGCACAACCAATTAGGGTGAGGACATGGGGGAGTGAACAAAAAATGTTAATTAGCTCCCTAATATGAAATATCAAAGGGTTACTCAAGATGATGTCTTTGTCCAAGAATAAGGACTTTCTATATGTCTGGGATTCACATGCCAGATGTGCACATTGTAATTTTGTAACCAGATCAGTCCTTCAGTTATAAGTGACAGAGAGGTTCAATTCTTTGGAAAAACAAATAGTCTTTTGTACAATAGTCTGATTGTTAGAGCAGCCATCTACCAGGTGGGTAATCTGAGATGCATTCTCTGTTTCAAAGCAACTAAACCCACATCTCCTGCAAGTCACAGTATAAAACTCCAGAGGGGATTCTTGAACTGAAATGGCCTTAAAGGTGGGACAGTTAGCTAACTTCTGTGCTCCATTTGAGAATAACAGCATTCTTGAACCTAGCAGAATTCCTCAAACCTAATGAGTATTTCTTGAATAAAAGTGCAGGTATCTGCAGCCTCTCAGATCTGATACCAGTTAGGTGGAAATATTTTGGAGGTCACTCTCTTAATTGCCTGAATTTGCTCAAATTGTGGTTTTTAGAATCTAAGTGCTATTTTGGAGCTCATGTGGTTTAACCAGTAAAAATCCAGGTTTTACTGTTAGGCAAAATTACATAATTTTCTTGATGTTTCATAATATGCTTCTTTATAACAGCCTGGGCTCCTATACAGTTTTGGAGAGCACTTTAGTTAAAAACATCTCATAGTAGCCCCTAGGCCAGAGGAAAATCACATGGATATACATCAGGTGAATTTCCACACTATATTTTCCGGTCAATAAAGAAGCACTTACTCAGCTTATTTGTCAGCTTTCTCTATATATTCAGATAATGAAAACCTACATTGTTCTCCTATTTTGTTGTATAACAAGTGATTTGGGCAGCTTCTTCATAGCTGCCTCATGAACTGTTTTGTTTGAACTTATCTGAATTTTAAAGCCCACGTAGAACCTGCAGCTATCATTACCAGTCCTGGAAGATTAATTTTTTAAATGCACAAATATTTGGACACTAAGTGCTCTATCATGCTCTGTCTAAGTGTAGAGCTCATGAGGATTGATTTGATCACACAGGATGACCTGTTTAAAAAAGGCCAATAGACCGTTTTGAAATAAACCCCGTTTGAAGTACATCAAATACTTTAAAAAAATACAACATATTGAAAAGTTCCTTGAAGAATCCATGAAAGTCTTTGGTACATTGTTCTATTGGCTCATTACCCTCACTGTCAAAAAATGCACCTAATTTTTAGCCTATTTTTGTCAAGGCTCAATTTCCAACCACTGGATCTCATTACATTTTTGTTATCTTGATTGAAGAGCCATCTTATTTTGAAATGTCTGTTTCCCATATATGTATTTAAAGACTGTGATTAAGTTATCTCTTGATAAATTAAGTAGACAATGTCTCTTGAACCTTGCACTGGAAGATATATTTTTCAGTCTCATTTTCCAGGCTTTTCCGTAAAATCTCTATAACTTTTCAACAGATTTCCTTTATTTTAGAAAGCTGAACTGGACAAATATTTTAATAGTTTTTCTATGTTAAAATAGACCAACTTCTTCTGCTTCTTAAGTTACAACATATGTAAATGAAGATTTTATTAAACCTGTAAAAGAAAATATAGCAAACTGAGAGCTTCAGGATGCAGATCCAATAACAGGCCAATCTTTATAATAATTTTTTCATTTGGAGAATTGCTTGTTCTCTAGATATGATCAGCATTTTTCTCAAGTGTATGATTTCGTATTTAGCCGTTTAAAAATACATCTTTTTATTTATCTGAAAAATTAAGCAATGTAGTTGGTTATTCTGTAATACTAACATACTCTATGTAACGTTTACCATTTTTGGGGGTTTAACATTATTATTTCTTTGGCATCTAGGCCTTCACTTGTAACTTTAGAAAGTCACAGGACAACATGAAGATATATCAGACAACTTACTCAAGCTTACATCTACTGAAATTTTTACTGTTCTCAACCAAACTCATAAGTAAGTCAGTTTGGGAAGATTCATTTTCCACAAATTTTTGTGGTTAGCATTTAGGTAGTTTAATACTGTTTACTTTTACTGCACTCATTCCATATCTGCTGTTCCCTGAATTGGTACAAAGTGGAGACTCTTCCTCTACCTCCTCGGAATGGGTTGCCTCTTATACATCATTCAATGTACAGCAACAGGCAGTTTTCTGAATTATAACTTTCTTGTAAACTATTTATTTATTTTACCTATATTTTACCCAGTCATAGGCAGTCCAGTGTAAGTGGACAATGGGTAGAAAGGTATTACCAGCCCTGTGGTTTCAAATCTCCCTATTTTCCTCTCAAAAGACCAATTGCAAAAGACCTCCTGTGAAATCCTCAGTCAATCACTTTAGAACAAATGTCAACCTTATTCTTGTATCCCAGGTGAAACAGGGAAAGTTATGGAGACCCTGGAAATAAAACCAGTTTTGCTACTGTCTGCGACAGTTTTTAAAGATCGCTTTAATATCCCCTAAAATGTAGAGAGCTTCTGTAAGACAGAAGGAAGATTGCAAATCAGTACCTTTTCTTTCCTATAAGCTTCTCCTCTTATTTTGGCTGAACATTTCACCTTTCTGTGTGTTTTCGGGCTTGCTCCACAGCCATCCAATGTTAGTCTTGACTGGAAATAAAGTGAAGGGTATAGTTCAAGTATTTTCTTCAAAACTTCAAAATATCTTGCCTTTCTTTTTTTCCATTCAGTGGATGGAATGAGTTCTTTTTCTCATGTGTTTTTAGAAACAAATCTTCCAACTAGAGACTGTATGTGGTGCAAACCACCCCTGCACTTTTTATATCCTTATGGTCTGGAGTATCCGGTTGCTAGAAAGGATTCTGTTTCAGTGAACATTTCCCACTTGAGAAGGGATCTTATTTTGTTCTATCTCAGGCTATTTTCTGAAGGTATATTTGCCATGGACTGAGGAATATTAGACTGTGGCATGACATGAAAATAGAGATTGGATAGTATTACAGTACATTATTTCTTGTGTTGATAATTACAGAAAAATGTAGACTTTTAGCTGAAGAACTCATATTAGTATCAGTAAAAGGCTCACGGCCAAATGCTTGTGCAAGGATTAGGAAGTTTGCAGATTTTTAAATTTTATTGAAGGGGAGGTAATGCAGCATCACACAACAAAGCCCTCTTTTTCTACAAAATGGATGTAATAGGCAATGGAGAGCATCCATGATGTTCTTCCACTTTGAGCCAGGAGAAGGTATTCACCTCCTATCATTCAAGCTAAAATTTGAGAGAAGATAAACATGAAAAAGCTTCTTCTGGCAGGTCCTCTCCTCTCTTTCCTTAATCAATTTTGTAAAGTGGGAAGTATGAAAGCTGAGCAGAATGAACACAAAGTTCTTCCACTTCTTAGAGGAAAAGGCATGTGCGTTGTAATCTCAAAGTGAGATCCCACCCACAAAAAAGACTCACATGAGAAAAAGAAGGGTCCTGAGATGGCACTTTATTGGGCTAAAACAAATTTTTAGTAAAGAATAGGATCAAATGCTGACTTTCTATGTAAATCTCCACATCCATCTCAGGCATTGCTTCAGGGACCACAGCTGAAGGGCACTTGTAGGGGCTGGAGGCAGAGTGAGAGAAAAGGTAGTCATCCTCTCTTTGTGGCAAAGTATTTCAGAGAAGGGATTTCAGTGAAAGAGAAGCTCTGGATCCTGTGAACTGTGAAAGAAAGATGAGGAAATCTGTGTCTTGACAAAAGAAGCTGAAAGGAAGATTGGTGAGTTTTGCAAAGTGACGTATGTGACATGGGGAGCAATGCAGAAGAATAGCACTTATTTCCAGGTAGCACAGAGGTTGTTGGTGTGTATGGTGAAGATGAGTTCAGCATGACCAAGGAGTTCACACAGAGAAGATACAGGATTGAATTTAATTAAAAATGTACACATGAACAATATGTAGGTGAGGTATAATAGCAAACTTCCTCATCTGTTTTGCACTCATCAGTCCTGTAATATCTTCACTAGGACAAACATCAGTGACAACTTGTTTCAACAAAGGTGTTCAAAAGGGCGCAATTTAAAACCAAATCAAAACAACAATTAAACAATTCATAGCACAAATTAAATATGTATTGTTTTATTTTGTGATTATGCAAAAGATTTGCACTGAAAGCTAGAAAAAATATGCCATTATCTATTTCACAAGAAATACATAAAAATCACCTTTGAGTAGTAATTACTTTATTTAAATTCTATTTATTGGGTGTTAAGTTCTAACTGGGGCTTTATAATTTGATTAAATATGAAATTATTTTAGTGTTCCATTTCCAAAATTGAGGAAACCATTGGGGAAATTGATTAGAAACTAGAAAAGAAAAGTAAAAAGCAATGAAGACTCAAACATAAAAAGAGAAATTAATGTGTCATATGAAATCTCATTTTGTTTGATATTGATTCCATTCATTCACAAAGGATGAAGTTTTAGGTGTTACTAATAAAATGAGCATTTTAAAAGGCTGCAAAATAATATAGCACTGTAAAATTATAACAAATTGCTAAGTTTTAAAAACACATTGATACACTTTAAAAATACTCTATTTTTTTGTCCTTTGTTTCTCTCCACAGAAATGGCTGCAGTTCATATGTCAATGCAAATAATGAAGAGTAACTCAAGTTTTTAGTCTGTAGGTTTGATAACATCTCACATTGCTTGCACCAGTAGCTGCAGCACTATTCTACACTATAGACAGCAGTAGTTTACTTCACCAAACATTACATGATTACAAGAGGTTTTAAAATACAGAAAATCACTATCCACTGTGTTATAAATCATAATATGTTCTGATGGTACTTTTAAATATCTTGAAACTCTTTTATTTTTAATATAAATATTTTTATATAGCATATAAATATATTTATTTATATTAAGTGCATTAATTTAATATAAATAATAATTATAAAATCAATATAAAGGTAAATTTCTGCCAAACTCACATGAATGGGTGAAACATATTATTATAGCTTTCATGATCATAATTGTACTCGCAAGCATGTATAATTCCTTTTAAGATCCAAATTCTGTTTATTTCCCTTACTCAGGATATTTAAGCCTATGGAACCAACTAAAGTAACTAGATTTTGGCCATACACAAAACTGAAAAGCATACCACAGAGAACTGTGTTTTTAAATCTGCACAGTTATGCCACATTCTCATCTTTATGAGGCATGGCTTGCAGCCATGCAGAATGAAGAATGTGTGGAGGCTAGGAACCCATGGAAAAATACTTCTAAACCCACAGATCTTGGGCCAGTTGAGCAGAAACGTTAACCATTTAATCTGAAACATTTTACTGAAAAAGTTTTCAAGTACAGTGAAAAACATAATGACTGAAAGATTCTATGTGATGCCAAATGCTGTTCTTTTTAACAATGGCAAAATAAAAAGTGCAGGCAGTTACCTTCTTCCCTCCCTCCTTTCTTTTTTGCTCTTTTTTCAGTTCTTTCCTTCTCTCTTTACTTTTTTTTTTTCTTTTTTTGGCAGTGGAAAAGCAGACAAAAGTTTGAAACACTATAATAAATTACTATATCTGTGCACAGATATGATGTGCTCAGAACCTTGGGTCTTCATGCACCACTTTCTGTGAACTCCTTGGACATATGGCTTTACTGTGGAGCCATTGAAATTACCTAGAATCTGCAAAAGAGTTGACAGTGTATTAATCAGTATTGATAGAGTTATGCTCCTCTCCCAGTCACCTACCTCTGTGCTAGTAGGTGTGGCATTTGTGCATGTGCAGGTATTATATGTTAGACAGATTCTTTCTCCAGCAATCTTTCTTTTTTTCCCTCTCACCTGGACCCATAGTCCCAGCATTAATATAATGCCTCCTTTTGAGCAATGTGACATGAAGGAATTTTCGGGGCCTGTAGTTTCTTCTCAACAAGGCAGGAATGATTTTTTTAAACACTAGTATTTATTTCCTATAACAGTGAATCATCTTTGTGGTAAGGGTAATGTTGTATGTTGCTATGAATTCTGTCTCAAAATGCATAAAAATGCATGTCTTTAGTGGAAGGTATCTTCATTTTTTAGCATTTCATCAGCATGGAACTTTGAATGGTGATATCAAAGAAGGAAAATCTGTCATGAACATGATTTCCAGCATTGGCCTAGCTCAACAAGAAGTGAATAGCTGAATAGAAGGAAATGGTGTTGATGCTTCCGAATAACTAGGAGCCAAAAATGCAAAAAAAAAAAGAAAAACCAAACCCTTCTGTATTTTAGCCACATGGCTGCAAGATGACTTCAGGAAAGACAGCACTCACTGGCAATGTGTCCTTGCACCAAAGACAGAAAAAACCCAGTCATCCCTTGTCTTCTTCTGAGTATGAGTTCTAAAGAGTACCCTCTTATCTGACAGCCTAGATATGAAGCTTAACCAGACTTTTATTGCTCCTTGGTTTGCATTCCTTCCAAGGCTTCCAGCCATTTCATGGCCTAAGCAGACAGGGCAGCTTTTGCAATCCGCTTGGAGGAATCCTCTCGTCCATGAGAGTCATGTTTCACCTTCCCTAGAGTGGAGGGATGCCCAGCAGCAACCACACCAGGAAGCTCTCCAGAGTTTCAGAAACTCTGCCATTAACGTAATAAGGGAGAGCTTCTAATGCCAAGAGGATGCTACTGGGCTTCCTAGGGCTAAGTCACTCTCCCACTCAGCATCCTGTATTTTGGAAACAATGGCAACAGCCAGTGCCTCTTACCATGTTTCCAGATAAGTGTTCCAGGAAGAAGTTTCTTTCTGTGTTCCGATGTATGATTAAAGACATGCTTTGAGCTA
This sequence comes from Pachyramphus minor, assembly GCA_013397135.1. Classification (NCBI taxonomy): domain Eukaryota; kingdom Metazoa; phylum Chordata; class Aves; order Passeriformes; family Tyrannidae; genus Pachyramphus; species Pachyramphus minor. Next base: position 32,940 of record VYXB01001766.1, on the reverse strand, counting down.
GCACTGCACACAACAGGTTTTCTCCATCCAGCAATAGCAAAACAATCTCAGCTTCTGAGAGTTTCTTATCCCTTGGTTGTTTATAATCCCTAATACTATTATAATTTGTTTATTTAGCTCCTCAACACAGATTTAAGAGGCATGGTGAGCAGAATTGTCTCTCTTGACGTCATCAGGGGATGCAATAGCTTTCAGAACAGCTGAATTTTATTCCAAATCTATGCAAAAAAATATTTGCTTTTTTAACACCGTAGATATACATCAGTCTGAGTCTCTGCAGGAGATGAAAAATTTATTTCATATTTGGTTTTCTACTTAGGTGGCACAAGTACACTTCTCAACAACATAGGCTATCTGCCTAAACAGTGGGAGTTACCTTTTGACTTGAAAAACTACAAAAATTAATTACCTTTTTTCAATTGCCTTTCTGTCATTTACAGATTATCCAAGGATACAGTCAAGTCTGATACATTTCTATGGCTCATTGGAGTTCTGAATGAATGTTTATGGCTAAGTAATACATCCCTGGATAACAGATTTGGAATAGAAATACTAACCTAATGTTGCAAACTGTTTCTGTAACATAAGACAATTAATGCTCCTGTTTTGTTTTGATATTTTTGTTCTGGTTTGTTTGTTTTTTATTTTATATTTTATTTTAATTTAGTAAAAGATATATCCTAATTTGTTAAACTTGGAGCAACTCAGTCATTCAATTGGAAAGCGTTTGTTAAATATTTTGCCAGTTTCACAGTGACAATATCTTGCGCCTTTGACAAACTTCTGTGTAAGTATGTCATTCTTTTAAATTTCAAAATCATATACGAAGGGCTGGCAGGAAAGTAGGAATTCCTCTGCACGAAATATCTGAAATTTTCTGCAATCTTTCTGGCTCCTCGTGAAAATACATTCATTTCCCCTTACAAAAAAAAAAAAAAAAAAGTGCAGCACAGGTGAGCCAATGGTGATTAGGGCACCTATCTCATATGTGATAGCTCAAAATTGCTTCCACCTGTAGATCAGATGGTGCCCTGGTCTGCCTATAGCAAGGTGTTATGATGAAAGGCTCTATCTCTTTCAGTCCTGAAATTCTTCCCTGAAACTGAGATGCTTTTCTAGGGAAAGTTTTGACAAACAAATTAATATCTGTGAAAAGCTTTAATGTCAATGACAAAAATTTCATTGTAAGAAATTCTAGCAAATAGGAGCTTCACAAGAAGCTTAGCATCCTTGTTCGCTTTCCTCGACCCTGGAGATGTCTACCTGAAATACCTGGAAGTAATGTCTTTACGACTGTCCTGTATTCACCTTTTAATACGTTTTTATCTCCTTGTTTCTCACATATCCCCTTTTTTCAAATACTTTCCTCATTTTGCATTGAAAACATAAAGTATGACTCATACAAAACCCTTGAACTCCAGGAGCATCAGCCACCATGTGAGTTATGGACCCTGATCAGAACTCCAGTGATATTCAGCAAAAGACCTACCTAATTTCTCCTCTTAAAGGCTTTGTCTTATCTGGGGCCTTTGTGTCTGACCCTGCAATCCTTATACATACAAGCAGCATTTTTTGTCCTTATATAAGTAAGAGTTAACTGTTTGTGCATGTAAAGGTTGCAAGGTGAGTACCTTTGAATATCATTATCCCAAATAAAATAACGGTTTTAAAAGACAACTCTTGTGTTGTCTTTTAAAAATCAACTCATATTACTCAATAGGGAATTCTGGTGGAAAAAAATGCATTAATGTTGCATTTTGAAAGCAGGCAAAGGTCATATGAATGTTGCCCAAGATTTTTGATTGAGTAATGTGCTTTGGAACAGCTTACTGTAATTCTTTGGCAGAACACTCTTTATTGTTCGAGTGAAATTTTTCACAGTTAGTAAGATGGTCAGTTGCAGATATTGAAAATATTTGCCCTGTCAAATACCACAACAGTGAAAACTCTCAAGTTGGTTGAATAAAGAAACAGAAATCATTCCAACAAACTTCTTGACAGCTGGTGGAGGAATTCCAGAATATTATTTGACCCCAAATGAAACTGTCTTATAGATTAAAAATAAACTAACAGAAAACCTACTATTGACTATTTTCTGAAGAAGATTGCCAAAATTTTTTTATTATGTTATTTGCAAGGAATTGTTTCACGGAACAAAACTGCTTGATGGTCGAGGTTTTCTCAAGAAGATACTATAGCTTATCCAGATATTTCTCTCCATGCATAGACTACTTTGCATTAGCCACAATACCATCAGTTTTTAAGAAGATTCTCCAGTGATGTTTATGGATAATTCTGCTTAGAAAGCTCTGGTTAATTCCTTCTGCTTTGCAAGCAGAAAGAGAATACAGATCACAGTAATGAAACTGAATTTGGACAATAAACTCCTAAAAATCTGCATGAGTGTGCAATAATTCAGGAACAAATACTGCTTTCAGAAACTAATATGCTTGCCTAATACAGACAAACAGATGTTGGTGTAACTGAAAATACAACACAGCTTTGCTGCAACTGTTTAGAAACGATCTTCATGTGTCTTCCCCCCATGTTCTGTAAGATGGAAAAATGTTTTTCTGATATTGGCGCCTCTGGACTTTGCCTGCTTCCAACAATCTGAACTATGTCTTTGCCATAAATTACCAAGGACACGCTGACACTTCCACTAAAATCTCATGTAAAAATTGTGCTCAAATCCTATATTAACTTATGCACAAAAAATACACAGATGTCTTATTGTTTTCATGAATTTCAGAGAATGAACATGGCAATCAATAAGTCTGTTCTTATCATGGAACATGAATAAGCATCTCAGAGAATCTAAATACAAACCTGATATAAATTTTGAGGAACTTGGCAACAACAGCAGCAGAAGCCTTGTAAAGTCAAATATATTCAGCCAATATTGAATAACACATTACCCCAAGAACCAATCCTCCTTTTCCAATGAAAAGAGCAACGGGACTCACACAAAGTCTGAACTCACTGTTTACATCCAAAGGGTAAAAAAAATAGAAGATACTTAGCATACGCTAGTTCCAGGGATAAAGTATCTATAATTTGTAATTGTGTGTGTGTATGTGTTACTTAATCTGTTTTCCACCCCTTCCCCCAACAATAAAACAAAAACCAAAACAAAACAAAAAGTATAAAGAGAGAAAAACATTAACTACAGTGTGGTTAAAATTCAAATCGGTGCTCTACAGGATAGACCTGTTGTGTTCAGCCTACTTACCCATTAAAGCTAAGATGCTCAGGACTTTCAAGTATGCCCAGCCACGAGATAAGACCCTAAGTACTGTACTTGGGAATGTCGAATTTGCAATCAGTTTAATTGTGTACAGCATCTGGGAAGCCTCAGCTAATTCCTGCAAAAACTCCGATGCTTGTTCACGATGGTGGGAAACCAAGTTGTTAAAATACAAAGCAAAACCAGGGACAAACCCTGACAGTTCAGCCCAAGTGAGTGAGTATCCCCAGTGATAAAAGGCTCAGGAGAGCGTGCCAGGGCTCGTACCAAGTTTCATCATAAGAGGCTTTGTGGAACCGTAGCTCCTTGTTCCTCGGAGCACTGTCTGAGAGAGAGACCAGAGCGGAGCTCTGCAGCGCCTGGTACCTCTGTGCTGCTGGCCACGAGCAAAGCTCCCCGTCCCCTCTCAGGCACATGCCTGCACCCTAAGCCGCAAACTTGCGGGGCTGGCCAGCACTGGCCGGGGTAGCCGTGTGTGTGGGTGCGGGGATGGTTGCTTGGCCGCCGGCCCGGGCCGCTCGCAGGGGCGCTGTGCCGGTCGCCGCCGGCCTGGGGGCGACGGGGCCCTGCCGAGGGAGTCACCGCCCGCCCGCATCGGGCCCTGCGGCCCCGGCGCCTCTCGGCTGCTCCGCCCGGGCCAGCGGGGGAATAACCCGCTTTTCTTCTTCTGCGAGGGCCGAGGGCGGCGACTGCCCGGCCGGGCTGCTCGAACCGTGTCACGTTCCTCCCTTCCAGGTGCTCAGTAACCGGCCACTCACAGGGTTAACAGCATTCCCGGACGGACAGTATGTGTTTAATATGCGAGCGTATTTGATGTTCATTGACAGAGCAACAATAGGAATGATCTTGCTTTATGTACCAGTTACAAGGTTTAATATCATTATATTGCATGCAATATTAGTTTTTATTAGTCGCCATTAACAAGATGTTTTCTACTCGAATTCTCATTTACTTGTTCAATGCAAAAATTATCTTTGTAAAAGAGAAAAATACATCTTCAAGTGTCAGATATATTAAATTAAAGAACTGTTTACCCTTCCTAAAGAAAGCATATGTATCTAAATAGGCATCTTTTTCCGTTTGCATAGTAGATTGGAAATTAGCATTTTTGTTCATTTTCCCATGTATGCACAGCGCCTGGAAGAGTAATACTCCATGCATATCAGATCAGCCAGCCTACAATTTTTGTGCAATATATTATTTGGCAATCTAAAATTTGTAATTTGCATGAAATTGCTTAATTAAAATACAGTCACTCAGGGTATTAATTTCTCTGTCTGGCAGTTCAACGTACTAAAGGCGGGCTACAGAAAATGTGAAATCCTGTCAGATGTAACAGTAAAATATTAGCAAAAAAAAAAAAATCCACTTCTGGCAACAAAGTGACAGAGTGATAATGCTTTTGCCCTGATTCCGGGTTCAAATACGAGCTTGGGTTGACATTGAAACCGGCGAGGAAATTTACAATAGCAACTCTGGCTTTTTGCCAATAAATCTGCATCACAGACTTTTCCTGGCGAGACCCTTCTCCCTCTCCCCACCCCCTTTACATTTTCCTCTACTAGCTAAGACGGAGGAGAAAAAAAAAAAATCCCTTTTTTGAAGCCCAAGTCCCTTACTATTTCGGCAGTTTGCTTTTGAAATCAGCAACCCTACTGATAAAATGATCCAATCAGTCCTTCCCAGTTGTCAAGACAACAGTTCATAATTGTACCAGCTCTTTTCATTGCAGCTAGACATTTCATAAATAGATAATTCTCTAATTGATCCAACCAATCCTATTTTGCATGCCCTGCCAAACTAGGTAAGCCCGGGTTCTATTCTAGTACGGCAGCAACTTTCTACAAAGACATGCAAATGAGCTTTATATACCGCTCGAGAGACGGGATGGAAGAAAAAGAAATAATGGGGGGCGGGGGGCAACTTTAATTCTGAATAAACTTGGGCTGGGGAGAGGGCAGGAAGAGGAGCTGATTTTGTTTCGCCAGCTCCCACACGTGTGCGGCATGCTCCGAGCTCCGTAAACAGCGACTCAGGACGGGTGCAATTCCGAGCGGCCCGGCTCGGGCCGGCGCGGAGCAGAGGAAGAGGAGCGGAGGAAGAGGAGCGGAGGAAGAGGAGCGGAGGGGAGGGAAAGGAGCGGAGGGCGCGCCGGGCAGGGCGCAGCAGGCCCGGCCGCCGCGGGGCAGCGCGGCGGAGAGAGGCATCGCATGGTCGGGGCTTCTCGAGGCTTCGCCTTGGCAAATTGCTTTCCTGTGTTTCTGAAATGAATTAAACATACAAGTTACTGATCTCCAGCACTTGGGGGAAATCCTGTCTCCGGGAAGGGGAGAAAAAGGGGGAGGGGGGGAGAAACTGGTCGCAGGCGCTGGCACACAAGGGTTTGCCACCAGCACATACGGCTTCAGGAGGGGGCCGGCTCTCTCTTCTCCCGGACAGTGTCTGGATAACAACCGCCGGAATCAATTGCTTGGGAAAAATAATAATTCAAATGC
>VYXB01001766.1:14887-22387 GCA_013397135.1 Pachyramphus minor | reverse complement strand
GCAGGACCACACGTTGAAGCTGACCCCTTACTAGGGGTGTTTATTCTAGGAGCAATCTGAAAACTAAAGACAGAAAAGAGGTCTAAAGGATTTCTGAAGCAGCCACAACATAGCATTCATCAAGTGTTCAGCCAAGGAAGCATTCATGGCATCTCTAGGCTTAAAACCTCCAATCATTTCCATATTGTAAGGATTCTGGAGGTTAGATTGGACTTCTGAGGCACTGAAAGACTTTGATACTATATTCATCCTTATTCTGATCGCTGTAAATAGGGTGTAATGTTAGGATTCAGTGCTTCCATATCACATATAGACCAACTTGAAATAGAAAATTCTTTATTGGTTCAATGCTGGAAGGTGACCGCTGAGTTTAAATGTAGCACAAAGGCAGTTCTTCCTGGAAGAGTTATCATCTACTGTTATTTCATCCTCAGGCAATAGGTTTGTGGAGGCATGTTTTGTGGTGCATGTGTTTTCGTAAATATACCTGCAAGGGACAAAAATCAACCTGTATCCAGTATATGATAAATCTAGTCCTTTGATACACTTGAAGTTGTTTATTTGAAATTTTAAGGAGCTATTGCCAATCTTCTCAAACTTTCTCTGCTTTCTTCCAAGAGTTCTCGAAAATTTGCTAGACAGATAGAACTAAAAGTAGCTCATTGTCCCTCATGTTCCAGCTGAAAGTAGTCCTTTCCACAGGCACCCTCTCTGCTTGCAGAAGCTCCTTTTGTTCTGATGAAGCTCTTATTTACTACAGATTTCTGAAAATCCTCGGGTATAGTAAGGAATTAAAATAAAACCATGACACCACAGACATTTAAAAGATGTTTAGAAAATAGATGTAGGATAGATCTAGAGAAAACTTTTGAGAAAGAAATCTCATAATATATGTGAAGATTAGCAAACAGGTTTCATTATTGTTATTATTACTAGTAGTAGTAATAGCAGTAGTAGTTGGAAGGACGAAGCTTTACTGAAATGTCTGTAATGGAGAAGCTCTATGTTATTTATTTGGTCTGTGTATGTCCTCTGGAGCAGCAGAGGCTGCTGCTTCTCTTTCAAGAAACAGGGGTGGGCTTATGGGGAGCAGTGATTGCAACAGAGGCCACAACTGTCCACTACCACCATCTGGCACAGTGTGTTTTTTACCCTGTCACCTAGTAATCAAGCTGCATCTACTTTGATTGTGTTTTCCTGTGCATAATTAAAAAAAGGTACGATACTTCATAAAATATATTTAGAGTCAGTTCACATACAGTATAGTATGCCTTATTTTCCTTCAGGGGAAGGAAAAATAAATAATCATCTTCTTAAATAGAAGATGAATTCAATGAAAGGACAGGGGCTTTTAAATAAATAATTTTATGTGAAGGAATTGATATTCTCTATTAGTTCAAAGGGACACGGTACCTTTTCCAGCCATGGTACATTTAATTTTAAAGACCTTATGTTAAAAAGCTTTTATACAAATATTTGCAGAACTGAAGCCAATGTCCTTAAAAAAAGGAGCTTTAATTAAAAAAAAAAAAAATAGATCCCCATAGCACTTAAGAGTTTTAGCATCTTGATTCTTAATTTTCCCAAATTCCAAAGCTTCCCAACTGAGTGTGAGAAAAGTTTGGAGCTCTGTTTTTCAGAAATATCTAGGAATTAGAACAACAACTAGTCAGTGCCTGAGACTCCCATTAGTTAGGATCTTAGATTCTGAGAGTATCCTGAGCTGGAAGAGACCCATGAGGATCATTGACTCCAAATCCTGCCCCCACATGGGGTAACCTAAAAGTTAAACAAAAAAATTTAAACAAATAAAGCTAGGCATTGTTCAAATACTTATTGAAGTCTAGTTGGAGTCTTGGGACCAGGATCACTTTCCTCAAGAGCTTGTTCCTGTATTTGACGACCTTCTTAGTGAGGAACTTTTTCATAACATCCAGTCTGAATTTCTGCTTATGTAGCTTTAATCCATTCCCTCACTGGACACCAGAAAGAAGAGATCAACACCTCCCTCTCTGCTCCCTTCATGAAGAGGTTGTAGATGGTGATGAGATCACACTTCAGCCTCATCTTCTCTGAGCAGAATAAACAAAATATACACATCTGCTGCTCATAAGTCATGCCCTCTAGTCCTTTTGGCATCTTTGTTCCCCTCCTTTGGACGCATTATAATCTGAGCCCAAAACTGCACAGAGTACTTGAGGTGAGACTGAGATGGTACAGTCTCTTCTTTCAACCAGTTAGGTATGCTGTGCTTGATGGACCCCAGGAGACCTCACATCCTTCTGATCTCCAGGGCACTTTGTTGACTCATATTGAGCTTATCATGAACCACACAGTCACTGTGGGATTTCAGGCACTTAAATACTTGTCTGGCCATGAGAACTGAACCAAGGACGTGGAGAGAGCACTAGGCCTCAGTCTCAGCCTCTTCCTGTCACCGAGGTCTAGCTGAGGGGAAGGATACTCACAAAAGCTTTTCCCTGTCCTATGAACCTTCTGATGCCTGTCACTGTCCAGTGTGAGTCAGGACCAGAGAAAAAAGTTCAGGCAGTAGAAATAAGGGACAACTCTGATAATGAAGGTACCACTATAACTGACTTCATACGTTCTGGAAGAGAAGAAGACTCAACAAGTTGTCTGCAGCTTGAATCTTGGTGTGTAAATCTCATCCTTGCATGAAGTGCTGTTAATCCACTATGCTGGGTGAAAAGTAAGCTCCTACTGTTCGCATATGATTTTTGGATCAGTTACTTAAAAGATGTTTCTAGTACTAAAATGTAAAAATTGAAGGTATTGTAATGTATCATGATGTTTAAACACAACTGGGTGAATCTTTCATAGATAGCTAATGGTCTAATAATCACATTCCCCTGAAATAGGAATTTCTTCTGTAAGTAAGGGGAGGAGATTTGGACTGTCATCAACATCTGTAAGTTGTAGAAAACTCTGAATGTCACTCTCCTATATTTCCATTTGTAAAATGACTTTGCCTGGACTTTTTGCAGAAGGATGTTCATTTACAGATAAGAGTCCAACGATATAATGCTTCTTTGCCTTGCATTCAAAAGGTTCTCTGTGGAGGATCTTCACAGATTAATTTCTGAAATTACTAGCTCTATGGCAAACATTTTAGAGTGCAATGCAGAATCATATTCAGGATTTCTTGTGCAAAAAACTGAAATAAATATTTCAGCGATTCTCACTGTGAAGTATACTGTCTTGTAACTATATCAACATTTAGTAATGTTGTTGTTCTGCTGTGAGTACATATAAAAATGCCATAGGCAGTCTCATACGCTTTTTCCTACAAGCTATTAACAAAAAAAGATATCTTATTTGTGAATCAAATTTGTATAGTAGAAGTTTTCATCCTTATCTTAGAGCATTGCACAATAAGGTAAGGAGAAGTTAAGTGACTTATTTACAGATATGCTATGGGCAAATGAAACTATAGAATTTGAATATGCACACTGTAGTTACCTGTCTCCTGTTGTAGATTAAAAAAAAAAAAAGAAAACCTGCAGAAAATTAACACTTACTACTTTGAAAAAATGCTTTTCTTAACACATTCATTTACTGAATACATTTGAGATTGAACATGTCAATATTGTTTTATAACAAAAAATATATATTTAAAATGTAGGGAAAAAACCATACTGGAACAGTTTTGTGCAAGGGAGAAAAAAAGATTTTGAACAGTTATTCCATTTTCCAGTTTCCAAAGGTTCTACATTAAATGAAAAACCTCACTCAGTAGCTCCTGCATTTGCCTGTTTCTGGTGTTAATTATCTTTTGTTTGCCCTTGATAATCCTGAGTTGGTATGCAGATAATGAAGGCTGCAGATTCATCTCAAAGTGTAAAAAACAATGGCATTGTCAATTCTGCATCACAACACTTTATAATTTATGAATGTTATCCACATTAAGGAGAATGCTAGACTTTTAAAATTACTTCCATGAATAGATTAAATTACAAGTATTATTACATTTCATTTTATTAAGTGCATCTTAGTAGTTATTAGGGCAAATGAACATGTTCTTTCAATTGCATAATAACATTAGAACTAAAAATTATGCATTGACACTCCCAAATGCATAATATGGCATTGTATATTAATCATCCCAAACAATATTTTTGGTTTATATGAAGACAATTATTACCTATTGAAAAATAACAGTCTCACTGATTTATTGCAATTCAACCCAAAGAGTGATTTTTCATATAAAAGCTTTGATTCTTTTCTGGATAGTTAATAATTTCTAGCTCTTCGGGAAAAAAGTGAGAGTCTATTAATTACTTTCTTTTATTAATGTAATTACAATAAGATAAAGTTTATCATACATTTCATTTTTAAATATCCTGGACAAGACAATGTAGCACACATTCAGCATATACCAATTAATTTAAGAGAAGATTTGTTAATTTTTGCTTTTAGCTTTTTGCAAATTGTAATTATTTACATGATATGGGTTTTCAGTTACGTTTTAATTCCCTCCAACAATTACGGTGGTCAGATATGTGGCTTGCCATGCTGCCTTTTATTCTAAGGAAAAACTTTCATGCAAGTAGATTAGCATTGTTTAGGACATTGCTTAAGAACAGCAAAAGCACCTGACACTAGCATGCTGACCTGAGGGGCAACATTTGAACTCACTGAAGCCGTAGAAGGATTGAGACCTTGCACAGCACATACATGTGGTAGCAAAGCATTTTAGACACCTGCAGAGCAATTGAAATACTTTCAGATACTTTTGCAGTGTCTAATTTTTATTTGTCTGTTATATATGCATTAATTGCATTCCTTGTAAATGCATTTATTTTATTTAAATTGGATAGATGACCATGTATCATTTTTTCTGGTATTTCTAAAACTTTGTGTGAATTAGCTCTGGTAATGCACATATTGGTATACTGTTATTTACTTTGACAGAACCGGCAAGTTTTTCAGCACGATTACTTAAGGGATAATAATTCGATCATTAAAAAAGCAATTTATTTTCATTTATTGCATTTTGCTAATTTGATTTGAATTTAAGGTTAATCAACATGCTGTCAATATCATTGCCTGATTTTGTCCCTTCATAAAACATTGGTAAATGCTAGACTGGTGTTTTCAGGGGGCAGTTATTGACTCATCAGTTAAACTACAAAAATAAATAAGAGATTATTCTAGTATTATTCATATCAGCTACAGATTAACAGTCAATAAATCAGATTTGTAAGTGAATACAAATCACTCTAAATTTATTGGTCTAAATATTAAAATATTAACACATGACTTCTTTATCATATGAATCTTGAACATGCTGCATGATCTGTTCAATTCAGGAAGAAGAGCATATAAATATGCAATATTACATAGTCCTAGGGAATAACAAAAAATGCATTTTAATTTGATATATTATTGCATGGAAGCTCTGTCTGAGAATTTAAATGTCATTCGTGCTGCTTAAAACCAACTTTTTCCTCACGTATTCTGCTCTTATGCTTCCTACCAGCTAGGGTAGAATTTATGAATGTGATCCACAGAAAGCGTGTGGAAATGTCTCTAACAGTGAACATTTAGAATCAGCAAATGCTCTAATTGGTCATTTCATGGGAGTGTGTAGTCATAGTAATTAGACGTTGTTTATATTAGCAATGTATTGGGTAACACGAAATGACTAGGTGATCCTTTCTGGCTTAATGTTATTAACTAAACAAAGTAAGTTAGACCCTTTATCATCGTTACATCGGATTAAAAATGACTGGAACTAATGCACGTGCAGTTCACAAAATAACTAGCCTTCTTAGTTCCAATTAGTCCTCAATTAAATTGTATCAGCAGTGGTGTCAGACTTACAGATACAGCTGAATCTCTCTGATTCCTTTAGTTCTCCCTTGTGCCAGTAAGGAAGTTTCAGAAATTAAAGTGTTAACAGCTCCTTTGAAATTACTCCTATTTAAGAAGAAAAATCATATTACTTTCTTAATCTTTCTAATTCTATTCTCATAAGATGATCTAGGATTTGTTCTTTTAACACAGACTCTTTAGTGCAGTCCTGATTTCTGTATTAATGAATTGGGAAGATGACATCAGACTCTTAGGTAAGTGCTATAAACTCAGTCATCTGATTCTTATAGTAAGATGTCATGTGTAAAAAAAAAAACAAACCAATATTTTGTCCTTTCTTCCATCAATGTTTCTTTGGAAAGTGATAGTTGGGTGTTATATAGGTAGCACAAAAAGGCCATGTAGTAGTTTGCAATTTACCTTTTGATCATCACAAGAAAAATTTCTACTGGGAAATGAAAGCCAAACATAATTCACTAAAATTACACTGAATGCCCTTTAATCAATAGAGTTAAATCTAGAGTTTGTTGTTAAATCGATCCTCTCCTTTATAGAGATATACTGTCTTGATTGTTTTAGGGATAATTATTTCACAGGGAATTTTTACAATGATTAGTAGAAATGAGACAACAGTAAACTTGACTCGGAGCCATTGAATTACTGTGCTGTGGAGTGCATTTGTCTCTTCTAGTTTGAAGCTTACTGATATCAATACTGATTTGTATCATTTCATGCAATGATGTTTTCCTGAGAGAAATGAAGTGAAGCTGATTTTATTTCAGAAATGAACAGCCTCTGTGCTTGTTTTTCTTTTACAAAAGTGTCAGCTCTTGCCAATATAAATACTCACTGATGCAGACTTTTCTTTCCTACTTTTATCGCTTAGGCTGATTCCTTGACATATATCATATTGAAAAAGTCCAGATAAATTTTGGAGAAATAAAAAAAAATTGTTTAGACTAGAAAGACAAAGATGAACTAAAGAATTACTTAAAATAGTGTTACTGAGCTATTTCTATACATATGAAAATGCAATATAAATATCAGAGATTTAAAAAGTCAGAAGTTTTCTGCTTCAGTTTCCATTTGTAAATGTAAGTCTGCATGACTTTAACAGCTCACATACCATAAGTCAATACAGCATTTAAAAAGATAGAGACAGAGGGATGAGTTTCTATGGATGGAATAGATGTAATTGCTTGCACTATTCTATCAAAGTGAAATTGAATTGCAATGCATTACTCAGAAAAATAGACTTATGTAGCATTTTGATTAACATAATAAAGTACATATTCTATGTATGAATGAATAAAGCATGGTAGGTATAAAGCTTGAATTTTTGCATTATGTATTCTGTCACCTAAACTTTTCATTAGTAAGAATGTGGTGAATTATGTAATTCAGAGAACATCCCGACTAGACTGTCCTTTAAAGCAAGCAGTCTAATTGGGAAGAGTGACAATTCTGTGCAAAATGAAATCATTCTCTAATGAGTAACATAATAAAAAAGTGTTTGTTTTTTGCCCTTAAATTGTCATTAAAGCTTAATATCTAATGCAAGGAATTCCTTTAATTTAACATCAATTTTGGTACTATGTGTTTTTAAATGAGTACTTAACATTAATTCTAACAATTTTTCAAGGAACAAGGAAATAAAGTTTCTCG
>VYXB01001766.1:4887-9887 GCA_013397135.1 Pachyramphus minor | reverse complement strand
AAACTCTCTCCATAGGCCACAGGTCTCTAGCAAGATTCTGCTTCAATTCAGACCTCTCACAAGGGTCACAGCCTCTGTAGGCATTCATCTGTTCCAAGACACATTCCCTCATTAACTGCTGGGGGTCTCTCTGCACCCCAGTTATCTTCTAAAGGCAGCAGGGGTTTGCAACTTTTAGTCTTTGTCTCCTGCTGCAGGGAGAGACGGGAGGCCTTCCCCTGCGCTTCTCAGCTCTCTCCTGCTAGACTGACCTTGGAGTAGCTCTGTTATCTCAAGTCATCCTCCCTGCTCTCCGCCGGGCCGGAATCCGTCTCGCAGCATGTTTCAGCTGGGCAGTTGCTTTCTGGAGTTTATTTCTCCACTGTGACACATCCCTGCTGGAGAGGTTTCAATGCCGTGCCTGCCCCTGGCCCAAGGCCAGGGGAGAGGGCCTGGACCCCCAGCTTGGGGGCCTGCTGCCTCCCTCCTCACATGGTGGCTGAATTCCTTACTCTGACACACACCTTCTCTTCCATTTTCTTAAATATGTCATTAGCAGAGGCGTTACAAAAAGTTTTGATTGGCTTTTTCTCCGGAAATATACCTGGACCTGACCATTTCAGCCAGGGGGGGCCTGGTAACCCACGACACCATCTTTTGGCTTATATACATCTGAATGGCTCCACATTTCAGTTTTCTTCCTCAATTCAAGTGCTTTGGTTCCATGATGCTCTTGCACCAATATAATCTTCCATAAACCATTAGAGTCAATTTTGAGGGAAGCTGGAGAGAAGGAAGAGGAAAAACAGTAATTTTAAATATAAATTCAGTCAAAATGATGTATCATACATATAATGAGACAACTTCAGAAAGGCATATGTTACATCCATATTCAATTCATGAGATATTTTTCGATTTTTATTTAGACTTGTATAAGTGGTGAGGATCCAAACTGTCTAAAATAGTCAGCTGTGTTCTTGTCCAAATGGATCCTGGTGGACAGTGTTATTTCTGAAAAATTCCTTAAAAATTATTCTTCCTACTGAAGAAGAAGTAGAACTAAATCATATTTCATCAATATCAAAGATCAGTATATTTTACATAGCTATCCAGAAAACTAAAGAAGAATCAGCTGGAAATTCATAGTGTAAAAAACCTGGTATTTACCAGAAGTTTATACTTTTTTCTTATTTTTTCCTGGTCTTACTGATAGATGCATGAAATGTAGAGTTGCCTGTAAAGGTATTCAAGTTGAGGTCACTACAAAAGCCCGTGATTTTTATGATTTACAGGTGGAAATTCAACATAAATGTAAGGGCTTATTTGTCCAGGGAAATAGACCTACTCTTAATGGTCTTGGGTAACGTGTTAGGGAAGATCTCTGTTGAACTGACATTGGGACACAGCAACAGACATGGAAACTGGAATTCCTGTTGCACCAACAGTGATGAAGGGGTCTGTAAGAGAGTGCAGTAACTTCCCATACCTCAAAAACTGAGGAACTTTATATAGATACTGATAGTTTTCTTCCTTATTTCTATATTTTATGCTCTGTCAACAGAGAACTTGACTAGTTAATTCTGAATGAGGGAGAAGCCAGAGAAAACCAGAAGATCCTCTATGTAACTCCCAGATGTATAAACATTATTTATGACACATCATTTAACTGTGAGAAGTAAATGCTAATAAATGCTCAAAATAAAGAGAATAGAAATGTGACTTATCACAATCAGAGACGATGGTTATTCATCAGAAATACCTATTTTTTCCTTTTTTTTTTTTTGGTATTTCATTTACATAGTTGCTTAAGATGCTTTTGATATTGGTAGCTCAGGGAGGAGCAAATGCTCACACTGAGGACTTGGATGATTTTCTACTATTTGAATTTGCTACAGGTTTTATTAAATAACACCATAGCTCAGGACAAGCTGATGGCATTTCACAGTCTATTTCCCCATATTCCCTAAATGCTGATTTACCAAGAATGAAATGCATGTACACATACACATACTCTGGAGCATGTGTTAAAGCTGTGCTAAACATTTTCCTTGTAACTTCCAGATGGCAACATTTTGCCAGAAAGCCTGGTACTTAGAAATTATAAATAAATAAAACAAACAGAATCTTGTGTTGTAATAAGGAGACAATGGAACAGCTGCAAAGCATGGAGTAAATTCAGCTTGACTTGCTGTGAACACAGTGGCTGGATTTTACCCAAGAGATATTAGCAACATTCAGATTCCTAAGGGGAACACTGCGAAGAGAAAAGAAGGGATCTCATCAGGAGGTCTCTTAGCACATTGGAAAAATAAACACAGAAACTATGAAAAACAATATTTAAGCAGCAAAATCAGCATAGGTTGTCCTCCTGCAGTATGTGGCAAAAACATGAGCTTGTCTTGGGAAATAAAAATAGCGAACAGAGCTTTGTTTTATTTTGTTTGGAGGGAGTATTAGGAAGATGATGAAGGGAGGTTGGAGCTTGGGAAGGCAAACTGTGTGACAACAAAAGCCACCAAGTGAAGAAAAGAGAAACAGTGAAGGTAAGGAAAGCAAAAGCAAACAGGGTATATCAAGTGTGTTTCTAATGGGTGCTACTCAATAAAGAAAAGAAAGCCCCTCCAAGCTTCCTGAGTTACGTTTAGGCAAAAGTATCACATAACACAAATGCTTCTGTTATGAAAAACATTTTCAGTTCAAGCGACATTCGAGAGCAGTGCCTCACCACCAGTGGTGGTAACTACAAGTGCAGTAGTAAAAGCTACAGTAGGTGAAATATTTCTGTCTGTTTGCATTACCTTTCATGGGTGGGCTGTCTTCTACTTGTGGTAGTACACATTGATTGCTCTTTGCTGAACCTGGTATAGTAAGAATTCACTGAGACTCGCATTATTGGTGTCCTCTTGTTATTGAAAGTGAAATACTATGTTTTTCTCTCTTACAAGGTGGTTCTACGTACTAAGGATGGGCACCCTGATACGTATTTATGCTTTAGGCACACGTATTTGGAAACAATGGCCTGTGTAAGAACCAGTGGCAGTGATAAAAATGGAAACCAGAGTTCAAACTTAGTAACTATTCATCAAGCAGGTAAATAGCATTCCTGTATGATGACTTCCTGTTATTCAACTGGTAGGCAGAACTTTCTGAGTTGCAAACTCTAGTAGTTTCAAAGAAAGTAAAATGGGGTCACATTAATCTGCAGTCTCTTAACGTTTTCACTCAAATGCATGAAGGAGGCTAAGCAAGAATTTCCAACGTAACCATCGCTCTGACTTTGGCTTGACTGGGTTGACATGATCAAATGACTTTTTTTTCCTGGTATGTGCTCCTCTGCTTTTTACATCCTTGATATCCCAGTTTATAGATGTGCACATGCTGACTTCCTCCAGGACACCACATCCCATTGTGATAATTGCATTGCTAAAGCTACCTGCTGTGTTAAAGGTCAGCAGAAGGGCCTTAGCGGTGAAGTGGCACTTGCCTATCAAAATGCAAAATACTGGGGTGAAAGAAGTAAAACTCAACTATTATATGTTACTAAACTCGAGACATTCAAAGTCAAGTATATCATTCTCATGTACCAATACCCAGAGAAGAATGTCACAGCATGACTCCATCCTCGTGATGGAGACTGAAAGAAGAATGAAAAATAATGCAAAGTTATCTCCTTTTTGTTAAATCTATTGTAATCTTGTGTTCTTCCTCTGCTACTGCACAGAAATAAAGACATTTTAATCCCAGAGTACAACTGAGAGAAGCCCTGATCTAATAATTGTAAAACCTCTCTATCCGATATTTTAGAACTCAGAGTACTTGTCACTTATGAATATTCATACAGACCACTAAAAGAATTATATTCTGTCTGCAGTTACAGGAAGGAAAGGAACATGATAAATTCTAAAGAGACAGCAGTATTTTATGGAACACTTGTGAAATATTAAGGGCATCCACAACAAAATTCTTGAAGGAAAGGTTTTCAGGAGAGGTATAATGGATTAGTGATAACACCATTATGAAGCATATCTTTTAAAGGTAACAAAATACAGGTATTAATCTCAAATATTAGAAAAGTTTGAATTCTTCAAGGTAATGTGTTAATATGTGTGCTCCTCCAGGAGTATCCATGCTTTTCAGGTAAGATATGGAATGCAAAAGCCTGATACAAACTTTGCAAAATAAACTAAAAAAACCAAGATAAACACAAATTTTTTTTCTTAGTAGAAGACAAGTTTTTGTCCGAAGAAGGAATTTGCCTCCTAAAAGCCTGCCTTAAGGTTTACAGTTAAGGTTAGTTTAAAATATGCATTTTACACTTGTTTATGTCCCTTAAGATTAAATAAACTGCAGAATTCCTTGAAAGCAAAGTAATAAATGTTTAATAAGATTATTTTCCACTGTTTTCTGACAAGTCAGCACTTATATATAAAAAGGCCTAATCTCATCCTGTCAAGAAATGGACTTGTTCCGACGGTAGAGTACTAACCCAAGCAGATACTCAGTAACTTTGGAGGACTGATTTTCCTCTGAAGTGGGAAACTTCTTGTGTTTACAGTATTCCCTGAAGAAATGAAAGTGGCTTTTTACGAGTTCTTAGAGATAAGGTAGTGCTGAGACCTCTAAAATCAGAGGCTGATGGCAGCTTACCTGATATTATGATGCTGCTGAAAGGAAGAGAGCACTCTCTCTCCTCCTTCATCTCTCTTCCTACTTTTCTTTGCTTTGAACCCACCTCCTGGCAACAACAATGCCCTCCCTTCCAGAATTGTCTTGCTGATGCTGCACTGGGTGTTTTTTCTTCTCTCTTCTCTTCTCTTCTCTTCTCTTCTCTTCTCTTCTCTCCTCATTTGACCAATGTGATGTCCATTGATAAGAAGGGCTGGAAAGAGGATATGGGAAACAACAGCCTTGTCAGCTTGACCTCAGTGCCTGGCAAGAATATGGAACAGATCATCCTAAGTGCAATCACACAGCACTTACAGGATGGACAAAAGGGGCAGGTCCTGCCTGACCAACCTGAT
>VYXB01001763.1:148028-411161 GCA_013397135.1 Pachyramphus minor | reverse complement strand
CAGGTACAGCAGTCTGGGAGCACTTTCCATTTTCAGTAAATTAATCCTCTCGCAGCGTGAAATAAAAAAGATCAGAACACGATGTTAAACCTCATTTTGTATTTTCAATTACTAGAGGGTAATTATTTCCTTTTTAAGTCTTGGAAGATGACATGATCTGAATACTCGGATACCTGCTGCTTCTGCTTCCGTTCCTGGAAGCAGAGGGAGTTCAGCTGGGGGAATGTGCAATATAATCAGGTTTATTTTGGAGCCTGGCAAGGCCCTGAATCTACCATCACCTGGAGAGAAGGGCAGCATTTTAATCTGAGGTTTGGTGGTTTTGTTCTTCATAAAGTAGGAGTGTAACTACACAGACTGAATTTTGAATGTGGGCTGGGAGCAGCAGAGGGTGGTGAGGTGCTTTGGACAGTTGTTCAGTGCTAAGTAAACCTGATAGAACAAGGCTTTCATCTTGTTAGCCCTGCTTTGATTTCTGCACAAGTGAACATGAGAGAGTAATTCACAGGAGTTCTCAAAGAGAATAGCTCTGTTTTTAAAAGTTACTGCGGGATGGGATTTGAAATATTGCAGGTTTCCTATTCCTTTGAACAGAAAATTACTGGTGATTTTCATTGTATATATGTGGGTGTGCTGTGCAAATGTGTATGTGTGCTGTGTGTATGCTTCCCTTTTATTTTCACTGGATGAATTCCAATGATTTCAAAGCAGAAGTGTGAAGCAAAACATGAGAGAGGATAGATATGAACAGAACAAAAAATAAAAACAGATTCAGCTCAGGTAACAGGTTTTGGCATCGTTAGGATTCAAAATAAGCTGTATGAAAAGCACCCCTAGTGATGTAATTGGAAGTAAGTAAAGCCTAACAAATAGCGAGCAAAAAATTCATTGTTTAAAAATATCAGTGCAGTGTAATCCTTTTCTATTCTGCATGGACACTCTGGAGATGTGAAATTTGTATGCTTATGTTTTTCTTCTGTGGATGCAGTGAATTGCACCTAATTTGGCACAAATTTCTGCTCCTCTAACTTCTTCAGTTGTTTGGAGTCAACTGAAGGTAAGAAATGGAATGTTCTGGGTTACTTATAATGCTCTTAGCATTTCAAAAAGCATCACCATGGTGAGATTCACTTTGGGAGAGAGGTCAGGGAAGGAAAAGATTGATAAGGAAACAAAAAAAAAGACCAAGATCCCCTACTTACAACGTTCCCATTGAATTTTACCCACTGGGATGTTGTGCCAAAGATTGCATTTACTATGCAGGTATTTTCCTTATACAGTGAAAGAGTCCCTGGAAAAGACTATTCCTTTGGAACACAACAAATGCATGACAGTCTCTATACTTTTTTGGGGTGCAGACATTTGATTATGTTTTATGTTTTGACCTGAATGGGCAAGAGCATTGTTTATTTGTGGCTGACAAAAGCAGAGAGAAGGCTTTTATATTTTTAATTATGTGCCTTTAGTTACACCAACCATTAATATTGAAGATGCAATCAGTGCATTCTTTTTGTCAACCTCAGTGGACTTTGCACAAGTGTAACTGCACAAAGATATTTGGCTTTATATTTTTTTCCTCCTGAATTGTTGGTTTTTGGTTTTTTTCCCAAGAGGGCATTCACAATAGAAGTTACAGGGAGGGAAATTTTTGTGCAAAATCTTTAAGTATTGAAACTGGAAAGAAATGGTGCTATGAGTGAGCTATAGAAGATATGAAGTATTTCTTTTCAGATCTGCAATTACAAACAGCTATAAAAAAACCTCTCTGTACCTTACAACTAATGCTGGGTGGTTTTACTGGTGGGAGAATTAAACTTGCCAGGTAGACTCTGCAGTATGTTGGAAGTTGAAACTGGGAAAACTTGAGCTAAGTTCTCAGAAGTGTTGAAGAGTTTTCATTACAGCTGAGCCCAGTAGAAGCTTTAAAATGTACAGACCCCTTTCTTCCGGCAGTTTTGGGGTTTGGGATTTTGAGTTTTCAAAGAATTGACATGCATGTTCAACTGGGTTCTGCCTGTTTTGTTTGTGCTCTTCAAAACCAAATGTTTGTGCTTTTCAAATGCAAATATTTACTTTGTTCTTACTGCCCAGTTTTCATCAGGACTCTCAAACATGGAAATTATGCTCACCATGCTTTAGGTGGTCACTGATGCAAAGAACACGTTGCTTTCCTTACTCTACATTAGGCACAAAAGATATCTTGAATATTCTGTAGACACTTTAAGTTAACAGAAATCAAGTTCTTGTCCAGAAGTTAAATTGAGCTAAGAACTAAGCCTAATCAAGAACTTTCTCTTTATGTTATCTGCTAAATTGTTCAGTTACAGCAACATGTTAGAGCATAAAGCAATTACTTATATTAGAGTACCTGGATAAATGACCTGTTGTAAGTAAAATCAGGGAAGAATAAATTCCATACCTTTAAAAATTTAGGCATACCAAATAAAGCCAAATAAATAATGTTATTTGGTGAATGTGGCACTTGGAGATATGATTCAGTGGTGGACCTGAGTGACAGGTTAAAGGCAGACTTGAGGCCCTTAGAGAGATTTTCCAACCTTAAGGATTCTATGATTCTGTGATCTTGAAGGTCTTTTGCAAGCTAAATGATTCTGTGATTCCATAATGTAGTGATCACAGTCTGGTGTGGGAATAAAACCAGACCAGAGAGACATGAGGTTGACATTCTGGTCAATACAGTGAGTGTGATTGAGAAGGGACAATGACAAATGAAGGGGCTGCTTTTGCTCTAAAATCTAAAATATACTAAATGTGTAGAGATGGTACATGTTAGTTGGCTGCAAATATAAGAAGAAATGTAAGTATCTTTACTCAAGTTCTTAATTTCACGAGGCACTAATTGGTTTTGTGCTCATTACGCTCAAACTACAGCAGTCTCAGCTCATTTTTACACCACAAAACTAAACACAGGTATAAGCTCAGTGAATAATAAAATGATGTTAAGCAAATAAGACAGGTTTGGATTTAAATATACTTGTGTGGCTTTCACTAAATATGTTCAACATACAGAATTTGGCGTATTTCTTGTTTAAAAGTGTATTTCAAATAGATGCCTGTGAGATGATCACGTTGATACTGCTCTTTGTGAGAGTGAGATGACTAGAGGCTCTAGTACCATTCTGTTTTGTGACTGTAAAATAGCAACAGTGTGGTTTACATACTTCTTTGTGTTAACAATAACAGATTTATAAACCAGAAATATTTTCTATGCAATGTTGCACGTTTTTTGTATTGTTCGATGCTGGCTCGAAACATAAAAAGGAATCCTTGGCTACTCGAAATTCTAAGCCAAGAATTTCCTAAAAGACAGGTTTATGTTGTTGCTTTTATCTAACTTCTTGGGTGTCCAATTTCAGATGCAATAGAGTGTGATTTTTCAGATGGGAGAATTCACTGCCTTTTGAAAACAAAAACCCTGAAAACATTGTGACGTGAGGTGAGCATGTAAAAATGAGTGAGGTTCTATGCTTCACCAGGCTCTCTTTCACCATCTAATTCACCACCAATGTGTGTAATTCCAGGTCATCCTCCCTCTGTGAGGACACTGGGCCCTGTGCCTGCCTTGGCCTGTGAGCATTAGTGCTTTCCTCTCTCTGAGAGCAACAAGAGAGGGTATCGAGGAGCAGACTGTCCTCGACACAGATCCGCTGACTAACAGAGTGAGGTTTTCCTGCAGAAAGCCATTCCCTGGTGCCAAAGAACCTTCAGCAGCCAACTGCCCCCTCTCTTGTTCTCTCTTTTGATGAGCATCGTGGTCAGCTCTAAGCAACTTGTAACTCCTCCTTGTGCTTCCCTATGCACAAAGTCACGGCAGTGAAATCAGACGTGCTGAGGTGACAGCTCTGCTCAGAAGCTCTTGGAAGGACCTGTGTGCTCAGCAGAAAAGGAAAATCTGAAGAAAGACCCTCTCCCTGTACACTCTTGTAACTGGGTGTGCAGGTGGTGTGTGCAGGAGGGACAATAAGCCACTGAACTAGTTAATTTTCCCCTCTCATCTGGTCTTTGTTCGTGCTGAAGTGATTTGTGCAGTGAAATTTGGCTGAGGAAGAGCATTGGCAGGTTTCTGCTAATGATGTCACTTAAAAAACTGTTGCCATTGTGGGGTTATTAGAAAACTAGGAGCCACCTAAGCAATATTAGATGTATCAGGAGGATCTGTGTTAATTTAATTCTGGTTTTGGAAGAAATAGTTCACTAAGTTGCTAAATGTGGACAGAGCACTGTAGAAATAAAATCTTTTCCTGTGAATTCATGAAAAGAAGATTATTTTCAAAATCTGTTTCTAGCAATTTGCTCTGTAGATAATTGCTATTGTATCCATTAAGTTAGTTTAAATCTTTATCAAATGATCCATTTTTTAACTGTCCTACAGTGCATAGCACTTAAATTCTTCTTTATCCCATTAAAGTGCTTTAAGCTCCTATAGAGGTCTAATGCACATAATTGTACTTGTTCTGCTGAAGTACACTCAAACCTCTTTCACCCTGCTAAAGTAGTTAAAATGTCCTTGTTCAAGAAGAGTATCAGCTATCCAGAGTAGGCTTGAAATAACATATAGAACTTCTCATCTCTGTGAAGGGCTTTCAGATTTGATTTCTTCCTTCTCGAGAGCGCTCACTCTACATAGGAGAGTAGAGAAGGTTCTGAAGGTTAAAGAAGAGTGATGTGTTTATATGTATGGACAAAATTCTTGGGTTGCCTTTCACAAATCTGGCTTCTGCCTGTTGTCCACCTGCAGGTGGGGAAATGAGATTCTAAGAAGTCCCATTTGCTTTGTGGTTTTCATTTATTTTGGTAAACTTTGTTTTCTTTCATTGCTTTATTTGTCAGACAATAAGTTGTTACAGTTTTTATTTCTCTCTTTTTTCCCACTTGCCAGTGGTAACTTAGGATGTCTCAGTCTGCAGGTGCCCCAGCTGTACTGCAGAGTCCAGCTGCACTTTACCAGGGTGTTCCTGCTTCCCAGGCTGGCTGGCATGTTCATGTATTCTGTAACTGGTTTTTTTAATCCCTCTTCCAACCAGGCCACCTTTCTGACTGCTCACACCTCTTACCAGTTTTAAGCTATTTTCTTTCTAGAATATTAAATGTATTCAGTGCTGAGAGTGAAGTCTAGTGTTCATCTCTCCAACCTTACCAGGGGCCCAAAATCCACAGCACTGTCTGTGCCCAGCATGGAACTGGATGTGTGTTAATGTTCTTGTCTTCCAGACAAGCTCTGCACTCATGGCTGTGGTGTGACTGTCACTTGACAGGCACAAGAAGTTGTGCCTTTAAAATGTCATCTCATTGGATCCTCTTCTGCTATGTTTAATTAACAAATATTGTAATAACTATCATAAATATCACTGTGGGAAAGGTGGGTTATTATTGCTGGATCTATTCCAGGGTTAAACTATGAGCACCCTATTCAGTGTCTCAGTAATTTGTTACTGGGTTGGGTTTGTGTGGTGTTTGCTGGTTTTGAAGCAGTTTGGCTGCATTATTGCCTTGGTGAATGTGTTGCCCTTGTGTCCTAAAATCTGTGATTTGAATGTAGTAGCAACAGACAGGAGATATTGAAGCAGTAAGAAAATAACTTACCTGCAGGACTGTATGTATGGTAAGACTAAGAAGACCAGCCTCAAACTCCTTGTCTATATTCTCCAGTAACAAGCCATTACATGCTAGAGATACTTCATAATCATATAATCTTTCCCAAATGCCTCTAATTGTGCCAGT
The DNA here is from genome assembly GCA_013397135.1 of Pachyramphus minor. Taxonomy (NCBI): domain Eukaryota; kingdom Metazoa; phylum Chordata; class Aves; order Passeriformes; family Tyrannidae; genus Pachyramphus; species Pachyramphus minor. The sequence goes on along the minus strand of VYXB01001763.1, from coordinate 405,419 downwards.
ACAATTATTTCATGAACAGCTTTTCTTATTCTCTAACAACTTTAAAGTAATGGGTTATAATCAATGCCCTTAATATTTTCCATTACTGTCTTTAGCCCACTTCTTTTGGTGTTGTTAGTTATGACCAATGTGACTAATTTCTTATTTCTGTTTCTGTGCCCTGAAGCTTTTATATAATGAGGTATTATAATCTGTACAGAATTTTGATTGTAGTGCATTTCCGAACCTTTTTGGTGGGAGATAAGCTTATACTTCATATATTAATTTAGACACCAACTGATCTCTTATTTATTCATGTAAGGTAGTAAGATTGAATTACATTTCTACAAATTTTCTGTGCTTTCTTGGGAACATATAAATTGTTTGGAGCTGTTTGTCATCCTTGTTTTGCTCAGACAAAAAGTATTACAGTAAATTTACTGCATTGTGCCGTGCTGTGTTTCTTAATACTCTATTATGTAAAGTTTAGCTTGATTGAAAAGGAAATAATTTCTCTATATGTAGTAACATGATACTGCAGGCTAAGTACCACTTCAGCCTGGTGAAACGGAGAGGTGGTGCCCTGCCTGAACCAAACGTGGGGCTCAGTTTGCTGCTGGTGTACACTCAGTGTTTGCCAGTGAGAAGAGGGGCCTGGGGGCACTGAAGTGTAATTAATTGCTGTAATTACAGAATCCATGGGCTGCCAGGCCTGGGCCAGGACGAGCTGTGCCAGGGCAGGGACGATGTACTTGTATCTTCTTAAAAGATTCTACTTGTAGGTGATAAGGTTCCTGGGGATCCTGTGCCTAATAATCAGTGGCTGCACTAACATGTGTTGTCTGGAGTGCCCCAGCACCCAAAATCAGCACTGTTCCTGCATCCCCTGCAATGTCCTGCAGAATCACAGGCTCCATGATGTTGGAGGACACCTCTGAGATCACCAGGTTCAACCTATGACCCATCACTGACACTTCAACTGGACTAAGTGGCACTAAGTGCCATGTCCAGTCTTTCCTGACTCCCCCACCTCCCTGGGCAGCCTATTCCAATATCTAATCACCCTTTCTGTGAAAAAATTCCTCCTAATGGCCAACTTAAACCTCCCCTGGCACAGCTTAAGACCATGTCCTCTATTCAGCCTTGGCCAGCCCTAGGCAGGCTGTTCCAGATCAGGAACACCTCTGTGTCCAGGTACCTGCTGGGCTGCATGTCCCCATCACCCCTGGCTGGAAGTCTGTCACTCCTGAGTGAATTTGGCTTTCCCTGGGGGTCCTGAAACTGGAGCTAAGCAGCAGCCCCCATGAGGGCAGCAGCTCCTCAGCTGTTGCCAATCTACAAGCCCTGCTCCTGCCCCAGGTGATCTGAATTTGGGGTGACTGTGCTGACCAGACTCCCTGTCTCCCTCCCAGCTGGGCTGCTCTCCTTCAGGGAATAAATCTTAACAGCTGCAGGGTTTGGGGAATGAAAGCACAGGTGTTTTCAGTCAGGCAGGATTAGCTCCCAGCTCCCTCCGGCTCTGGAGGGTTGGACAGCAGAGAGACCATTTCAGGGTCTCAGCCTTCCTCAGAGCTGGATGGTGGTGTTGGTTTCTGTGAATCCCGGGAAAACCATCAGGCTGCTGGCTCGAGTAAGCAAGGTATTTGTACACAGAAAATCATACTGGGATAATATTCCTGCAGGGTTCCACTTCAGTTGTTTTGCTGGGCAGGTTTGTCCATGATGTTGCTTTTTTATGCTGGAGAAGTTACATAATGGATGAATTTAATATTATGGGTTTCCACCCTCGACTAACATTGTGAAAGCAGAACAGTATATGATAATTCTGTTTGATAACTGAGACATGAAGTGCTGCAGAACATGTTGCTGCTGGGAGCACCAGTTTCCTTTGGAAGTGTAGCACCTGTGTGATGGCTGCTGTTCAGTTTGTTTCTTTTCAGGAAAAGTACTGAATGTGCTAGCTCTGCATGGGGGGAAAAAGAATCTAACAGACCTCCCCTGGAAGATGCTTTGTGTTCTGGGATTGGACTGGATTCAGGAAACACTTGATCTGCCACTAACTGCCTGTCTGCTCTTGGGCAAAGGGTTTAATTTTCTTGCTTGAATTCTGTATTTGTAAAGCTGTGATCACAGGATTTTCTTTCTCTTATGGATACCTGGCACTGAATATATAGAGAACCTCTGCCTTTAGGTCCTGCTCATGTGTTTGTGAGAGCATCAAGCTGGTTAAAACAGTTGAAAAGGTTAATATGAGCTCCCTGCTATTATGGACTATCAACCAGCAGGACAGGGACACGATGTGACATATCCAAAATGATGTGGATGGCAATTGATTTCTTGGGCTGTGACTTGTTTGCATTTGGTCTCTTCACCAGTGGTGACAAGTTAGGATTTCAGGCTTTTTTCCTAACATTGTTATACATTGATGTAACTGCAGAAGAAAGAGCCTGTATTTTACATAGGCTGATGCATAAAAATGTTTTCCTGGTTACCCATATTGGTATGAATTAACTCATTCTATAAAATTCAGCATGTTGTTTCCCTTCCAATTTTGGAAGTGTGAGATGAAGAGCTGGTTGTAAATAATGCAGTGCAAGTACCCAGGGCTCTGTAGAGCTTTTAAAGTTCAGCTGTGCTCAGTCAGCTGGAATTCCCAGTGCTCAATGGATTTGCTCTTTTTCAACTTCATTTGAATCTTCCAAGGTGGGAGCACATTCAAAAGTCTAAAACCAGTAATGATGTAGAAGCTTTTGTCACTCTGTGTATTTGCAGTATCTGCCAATGTGCCAGTAGATATTTGGTTCAGGTGCTTCTACCACAAATACTTGTGTGTTAAGCCAGTGTTTTGGTCCAGCTGTCAAATGCTGAGGAATTGCTTCCCAGACATTGCTGTAAGTAGGGATAATGGAAAGGAAGGCTGAGGGATGATGTGTTAGATTTTTTTTTTTTTTCTTGACTTATTTTGGGAGGTGGACTCCGAGGGCCACAGGTGTCTTTCTCTTAAGAGCTCAGAGTTTACATCTTAATGCATGAAGGAAGATCTCTTGGGAATTAATTATCCTGAGTATCACAAAGGTCTGGGAGACTGCAGTGTTAATGAGTATGAAAACTAGGCAGACTTCCTGGAAAAAGTCAGAAGCAGTAGCAGTTACCTTTGACAAGTTCACAAATAAACCATTTTTAAAGTGCAAGGTAAAATTACCATGTAAAATCTCCTCAAATTAAGGAAGCTACTGTGATTTATAACAGTGAAACTCTGGGAAAATGTACTAGTATGACTTGATCTGTGAGGGAAGATTACATCCTTCAAATTATGTCATCTTCCAAATTTGAGAAAAAGATTTCAAGATGTGTGCAAGGTCTCTGATAAATTGCTACATTTACTTAACCTTGAGGCCTGGGTGATCTGCAGTGTCTCAGATAGGCAAGACAAAGCTATACATCTTGGCAATGCATGGAGGAACCTTTGTATTTCATGACTTTGGAAATTTAAGAAGCAAGAGTGTGTCTAAATTTATTCTTTTAGGTCACCAAAGGAGCATGCAGGGTAAGAGAAATGGCCACCTCTGTTAATTGCATCATCATTTGATAACAGGATGTAATTAGCACATTTGAGGAAGGGCTGTGATAGTGGCAGCCGTTATTTACAGAGGACAGCCTGTGCCCCAGTGTCCTAATCTGTCTTGGAATGATTGTAGAACTTGCTCATATCACTGCCTCTGTATTTGCATTTTGTTCTGTGAAACAGAGCCAGATTTGTTCCCCCTGTTAAAATTAGTTTTGTGCCTTCTTATTGGAGTGACCCTGGACAGAGTATTCTTCATTAATCTATTATTGAATTAATAAAGCTTGGTTTAACCCAAACCAAAAAAAGTGCACATTAATGACATTTGTTAAACAAGATTGAAGGGAAAAAAATCAAAGGGTGCTGTTGACTTTCCATTGCTATTGCTGCAAACTCTACCTGGCATCCAGTTACAAATGGAGCCCTTTGAGGGCCACCTTGGAACTGTCAGGTTTGATGCCTTTGCCAGGGGTCTGGAGGAGGTGATGGAATGCATCCTCATGGGTATCGTGTCACTGCACGACACCAAATCAGGGTGCAGGTAATGAACTCAAGGGCTGTGTTTCAGAGACACCCAGAAAGGCTGGAGAAACAGGAACCTCATGGAGAGTTATGGGGCAAATACAAATTGCTGCTGCTGGAAGGGACTGAGCTGTGCAGTGGTGCCAGCTGGGGACTGGCAGTTCTGCTGCAACAGAGGGGCTTCGTGGTGGGCAGAGCAGGGCTCAGCTGTGTGCTCTGTGCCAGGGCTGAGCTCCTGTGCTCCAGCAGCTCCAGCACAGCCAGTACATTTAGGGAAACTGGTATTCCCTGCTGCTCAGTAGAGCCAGCCTGGAATAGTGCCCAGTTTGTAGTTGTCACAGGATGGGAGAAGTGTAGGCCCCAGAAAAGGGCCCACCAAGGTGGCTGATGCACATGAACCATGAGGAGAGGCTGAGACAGAACTGGGTTTGCACTTTGTGGAGAAGGTCAAGCAAAGACCTAATAACTCTTGAACTGCATGTGAGGAGTCACCAAGGAGATGGAGCTGGGCTCTGTTCTGCTTGTGTGTGGTGGGAGAAGGAGAGACTGGCCAGAAATGGAAAAGCGGGATGTTTCAACTGGGTGTAAGGCAAAAATAAAAACATCACTCTAAGAAGAAATAGGCATTGGAGCAAGAGAGGGTTTGGAATGTATATGCTAGGGGGTTTCAAAGATCTACTTGGTCTGACTCCGATTTTGGATTCAGAGTTATCCCCTGACCTGAAAGATTTTGTCTTTGGAAGTCCTTAGAAATAGTCACAAATCCTTGCTGCATGAATTTTTGTCTGATATGTGAATAAAGCAATGTAGTTTGGGCTCATCTCATCTCCCTGCTTATGTTTTGTCTGCCAGATACTGATAAGTCCTAAGTTTTGTAACATTTTTTTGGAAGTTGGACATTTCTTAGCTGCAGTTATTTTTAATCAAAGTTTCTAAGCAAAATTGTAAACTTGTCTGCAGACTCCCTCCTGATGATATAAGCCTCTTAACTGTAATCCAGATTTTTAATAAAACCACAAAACCACAGCCAAATATATCTCTTGAAGGATTTTTTTTAACCAGTGCTTGTGTGAGTTGGTACTTCCCAGGCATGATATTAATCCCAATTTACTGTAGTTAATAAATTCATTGACTTCATGGACATTACTTGCAACAGCAGAGTAAGAACCTGATGATAATTGTAGAATATTCATTGTTCACTTCCTCTATTTGCTTCTCCAGTTGCATGGGTGTTTGTGTAACAGTTTGATTTTATTCCCTGTGAGTGGAATAGTTAAAACAAGAAAGGTAGAGCTCACTCAATTTGGTCAATATGCAGCACATTTCCACTTGATGTTTCCAAACCTGTGTTTAATGTGGAATGTTCTTGCTGGGATACTAAATTGCTTCTGAACACTGAAAGAACATTTCTTTCACTAAAATGTCTTCTACAACGATTAGGGTTTGATTGGTGAGTAGTAAAATGGGCATTTAATTTGAGGATTCTTTATTATTCTAATAAAGGGAAGGAGTTCTTAATAATAATGTTCCATCAGTAAAATCAGTGTAAGCTCTGTGAGAGTTAAATTGTTACAAGCATGAGACAAGGTTGTTAAGGTGTATTAATGGATGGTCTGAACTGTTAGCAGAGACTAATGGAAAATAAAAGCAGCAACATTCCTAATACAAAAGACAATGTAAATGTATCTTAAAATCATACAGGAAGAGGAAAATGGATTGGCCATTGGAACCTTTTAGCACAGCACTCGGTGATATTGAAAAGATGTTTAATGGATGTGTTTATTCAGTGAACTCCTTCACTCAGAAACCCAATACAAGAGACAACTTAAACCTGAATTTTAGGCATATTTTTAAGTTCAATTTATTTCAATGGAGATTAATACCTTGCTAGGTTGAGAGCCCAATTGTCTACCTTTTCTAGTCAAATATTAGAATTAATTTGATGTACTGGATTCTATTTATTTGATATCTTAGAGCTGCTCAGTAGTCATTTGTCTGCATCCAGAGGACTTTCATTTTACGTGTGTGTGCAGTGGGGAGAAAACAAAGCTCCTGTGTGTAACCTCATGAAATTTAAAGTGAAGTGGAGAAAAACACGTGTGGGTACAGACACAGAGTTTTGTACTTTTGAATTTTGAATTCACTGAGCTTAAGAACTCGTCAAGCATGCAGAAAGCACATCATATTTGAATTTTGTGTAATGGTGTGAAAATGGTATTTTAAAGAAGCTTTTGTCTGTTTTTCCCCTCAGAAAAGGCAGCACAGTGACTGCTCTTTGCTGCTGTTGCTGATAATAAGAAAAAGACTAAATTGACAGGTTGCACTATCTTTTCATCTTCCAAGTGGTCCATATGAGCAGTGCTGTGCAAACAACGGTGACTTTTGTGTTCCTTGGTGATGGGGACAGTCTGTAAACACAGATTTTAGACTGTAGTCTGGAGTGAATAACCAGAACTGCGTGTTTCTGTCTTGAAGTCAGTGGTGTTGACACGGGGCAAGGTCTATGGGTTGTTACTCCTCTGCATAACACTGATCCTTGTTGCTGCAGTACTAAATAAAACAACCAGGAAATGCAACTCAGTTCTTGGGTTTCTCCAATTCTAAATGAATCTCTGCAGATCTTCTTGTCATGCAAAGTTAAGCTTAACCTCAGCACACTGATTGTTGAAAAGAAAGTCAGGCAGGGACAATATTTGTATTTCAGTGTTTGTCATGTCACTTCTCAACCTTCTGGCTGAGATGGAGAGGTTTGGTCAAGCCAGCCTCCCTCAGGTCTGACATACCCAACCAAGCAGACAGGGCTCTGTGGGGATGCTCCTGCTCTGGCCTCCTGCAGGAGTCATGTGTGATGGACTAACTCAAAAGCAGAGTCTGAGCAGGATGCTTGGCTTAGACCAGAGATTTCCCCTTTCCAGTGTGAAGTCTCGAGGCCACAGCACAGATTCCCAGTGCCCAGGAACAGGCACAGCCTGTGATCACTCACAGCCCTGGGGATGCATCACTTGAGATGTCAGCCTGGTTTGGGATAGAAAGTGGTCCCTATCCAACCCTAGGTTTACCCTCATAACCAGGGAAGTTGTGGAGCAATCCACCTGTGAGTCAGTTTACAGCATTTAGGAGACAAGAAGGAGCACAGTAATAACAAACCTCTGTCAAAACATACTTCAGAATGATGTGAACAAAAGTAAAAGGGCACAAAGAGCTTCTCACTGGCACAGTTGGATATCTGATGGCTCACACATTTCAAGAGGGATATTTTGATACCAGGTCAAAGACAGAGCCACTGAGTTTTAAATGCAGATTAAGTGCTTTAATAATAGGCACAGGTCATGTGCTCTGTAGAGGAAACTTAAACACCTGGGATCCATTAAAAAGAAAATTGGAAACAACATATGCAAGTCCCAAGTACCATTAATACCAATGTACATGGGAAAGGTTCAGTTTGTACATACAGAGCACAAATTGGAAGGGAGGTGTCTAAATTTGAAGGAAGGGTGTTCCCATTTCCATATGAGAGAAATACTATATTCTTGATTTCAGTTGTTTTAATAATAGCATAGTTTTTTCTGATCAGCACTCCAAGTTTCAAGACATCTTTGTTTGCTCTTGTACTAAGCCCTTCTTAACAGTTTGTTCTTGGGAATCAGACCTTTCTAGAGTATTTTCCTTTGGGATAAATCTTGTTGTTTTAAGTAAATGAGCCTCTGCATGTGTCAGAAGGTTGTGCAGAGTGATTTCTCAATAGAAACTGATTCAAAGGAACGGAAGGGATTATTAAAATTGCAGATGTACAATAAGTTTTTTATTTCCAGAGACAGCATGATTTACTGTGTAGGGCTCTGAGCTGCCAAAGACCCGGATTCCCTCTGCTCTTCTGCTGCTGCTCTGCTCCATGTCCTTGAGCAAGTGAGTTCCTCACACTTGGTTTGTCATGTCGAGTTAGATTATGGACTCACCAGACCATGGGTTGTCTCTTGCCCTGTGTCTGAGCAGCAGCTGGAACAGCAATGACACAGTCAGGGTTTCTGAGCACAACAAGAATCTTCATAATGCAGGTTTATGCTTTTTCAATTAATGCACTGAAGCTGCCATGTTGTGAGTTAATGATGCTGAGTGAAGGTAGGGAAACAGAAGGTATCTGGCTTGTTGAAAGCATTTTAGTACGCGTTAAATACCCTGAAATCCTAAAAACACCTGAGGGTTGGTTTCACTGAGAGAAACCAGATAATTGGCATTTCATTAACAGGGTTTGATCTTTTAGTATCTTAATTGTTGAGTGAGAGAGAAATAGCTGCTTGGTCTCTAGGTCTGCTCAGTAATATCTTCTGAAAGCCTTTATTCTATTTCTGTTTGAAAACTATGGAATCACAGAATGCTTTGGCTTGGAAGTGACAATAAAGCTCATCTCATTCCACCCCCTGCCATGGGCAGGGACACCTTCCACCAGCCCAGGTTGCTCCAAGCCCCATCCAACCTGGCCTTGGACACTTCCAGGGATGGGGCAGCCACAGCTTCTCTGAGCAGCCTGTGCCAGGGCCTCCCCACCCTCACAGGGAGGAATTTATTCCTTGTATTACTCCAACCCTGCCCTCTGTCAGTGTGAAACCATTTCCCCTTGTCCTGGTACTTCATGCTCTTGTAAAAAGTCCTCTGGAGCTTGACATATCTGGAAACTTCAGATACTGGCAGTAGGGACTATTCTATTAACAAATACATTTATTGAAAAATCCCAAAACAGGCTGGTTTTTGTCCCTTTTCAGCCAAAGGCTGTAATGAGACTTCAGAGACTCAATGGTCACTTGGAAAAACTGGGGTTTTTTCCCCCCACACTTTCCAGGTACTTTGGTGTGGGTGGTGGAAGGGAGAAAGAGGGAAAAAAAAGCTAATTTATTAAGACAAAACTGAAGATGGAAATTTAATTATTTTAACAATAATAACCCTTTTTAAGTCACCTGATTTTAAACCAAGAGAACAATGTAGATTTTCACTACTAATCTAAGCAAGAAAATTCATGTAGGGCTGTGGGTAATGATACTGGGTGTGGTGGGACCTGATGGGAAGGGATTCCTTTGCTCTCTGTTGCTTCCCATCCTTTTAAGGTGATGATTTTTCTTCTTTCTTGCATTGTTTTCCTGCCCCCCCCCCCCTTCAAAATACTGAACAACTGTAATTTTTTGAGCCTTGCTCAAAGGAAATTGAGCTGATAGCTGTATTTAATATAAAATTCCATCAAAAAACCAGCAACCCTGAACAACTGTAAACTGCAGTTTTATTTGTGTTTTTTATTTGTGTGTCTGCATCTCTGGGCATGTCTGTTAGATTTGGAGGGTTATATATGAGAGTAGGAGACAGCTTTAGGACAGTAGATGAAATATAGCTATAATTGTCTGTGATCAATTGGAACAATGTAGGTCAAGTAGAAATTGCACATTTTTGGGCTTTCTCCTGTTTTCTGCCTTTGTCTAATAGAGGATTGCTTGAAAGGGAAAAATCAAAACAGCACAAACCCAAACCTGTGAAAATATAACATTCATTTAGTTTGCAGAGAAATGAAGCTTTTTTTCCACTTCTCCTGACAGTCTGAGTTTATATTGTTGGTATTACTCATTCTTATAGTTTCATTGTTTCATCAATCCCCGTGTTTGCTAATTTGGAACCCACTTACACTGTCGTAATTGTTGCATTTAAAATGAGAATTCAGTTACTATCTAGAACTGTGCCTTTCTCTGCAGTTACCTGGCATGCCTGGTTTGGAACTTTATGATGTTGTTTCCTTTCCTAAGTTATAACCACTGACATCAACAGTGTGATATTATGTCAGAATATGCTGTAAATGCAGCAGCAGGATCGTGGCTCAATTTTATTCTTATTTATGTCATTGTCAGTCTTCATTAACTTCAGTATCTTCCTGAAGGCTGCCATGTGTAAGTCTGTACATGAATTATGCCCTTAATTTTGCATACAGCAGTGTACTTAGATGAAAGAGTGTGAGGGAGATGTCACACACAGGCTCGTTGCAGTCAGCCCTGCTCTCACAGGCTGGAGGTGAGATGTTACTACATGACAGCAGTGGTTTGCTCACGCTGTAATTTTATAAACAATTAGGCTGCAAGAGGAGGAACAATCAGCTTCTTTCAGTTTTGCAGTTAACAAAGAAAATGTGTGTGCAAAAAGCTTACATTAAAAGGGGTCCCTCCCACAGCCTCACTGTAAAAGATCTGACAACCCAAATATTCCTTAAGCATCTTAACATCGAGATGAACGTGATCCAATACCCTCATTTTCCTCGGTTGCAGCTTTTGATGGATCTATTCTCTCTCCAAAACAACAGCCTGATAGGGCATGAATATATTTTGTGTGTCTCCTTTGTGGTTGGAAGAACTATGCATTCTTTCTGCTCCGGTGTTCACCCACACTTAATTTCATCTGTGGTTTATGGCCATCTCTGAGTCAAGTGCTGCATCTTTAAAAGCAGATGTAGTGCCTCAAGCAAATGGAGTCTGATACAGGTTGGTGCCCTATAGGTGTTCCTGCAAAATAAATTCTCAAAAACAAGGGGAAAGAGGAGAGAGAAAATATAGTTGTACATAATATCTGACATCTATTGGCTTGAGTTATGTGAAGCAGCAAGCTGTTGATGGAATTTGATAGCAAACTGAAGCTGAGTTGTTGGAACATCCCACACTTTTCTTCAAAAGAGCTGTAGGAAGGTTGCTCTTTAAGTGCTTGAAATTTGTAAATAGAAAAATGTGTGCTTGTGTTCTTTTCACCTTTGGCAGCCCTGGGAAGGAAGTGAGTCTGGTTCTTTGAGATATTAGACATTTGCCTAATTCCTTGAGGTTCCTGTTCAAAGGTCAGGTTGAACTGTGCCATATGACTGTGAAAGCCAGATCACTGCTTCCATTTGTTCTGAACCTTGGGTTCTGTTGATGGCAGCTGTCCTGGTTGGAGGGAGATTTGTCCTACACTTGGAATAGTGTGGTTTACTTTTCATGGGGCTTCCTGAGCTCCTACAATGAGGAATGTGGGCTCCCAGCTGATGAGGAATCCAGCGGGATGCATGTACATGTCAGTAGGGAAGAGGGTTTCTGGCTGTGCAAAGAAGCATCAGGGCAGATGTAGAGGAAAGTAGTCACAGTCCCCATAGCTGTCACTTTGGAGGACTGGAATCCTAGGGCTTCAGGCATGATCCTTATCTTCTTGGAGCTAGGCTTAGACTGGGTTACAAGTCTGTTATGAAAGTGAAAAACAAATCCAGAATGACTCTGGAGAGGAAGGAGTCTGATTGTGTTATTTTTGAGCAACTGCTTCTCTAAATACATGATTTCAAGTAAGAAGACACCAAGTTACACCATATTTTTGAAGCTTTTCCTTTACTTGACACAAGTGGTTGAAAGGTTTGCTTTGATTTGTGTAAATGTCCATTTCATAATTAAATTCCCTGAAACCTAAAATGGCATTTACCAGCTGGCCCTTGGCTAAGTGCTGGTATGGGGTAAAATGGTACAGTAAAGGTGTTTTATTTTGTGGGGTGAATTTGAATCTGTCAGTTCTGAAGGTGAGATTGAAGCTCCCTGTTCAGTTCTTTTAATGGTCTGACTTAAAGTGATGCAAGTTCTTAATAATTAAAGCTTTGCTTGGAGGATGCAGAGCTGTGCCAGCACATCAGCATTTATCCCATTACAGTCAGAATCTGTATTTCTTGAAATAAAAAGACTTCTTAAACATTTCATGAAAGTTTGGGGGGTTTTAATACTGAATCCTGAAGTATTTAGCTCATGAGAGTATAAATGAACCAAACTATTCACCACCTTGGGGCAATGTATTTTTTTATTGATCCCAAATCTACTCTATTATTGTTGCTTAATGAGGAACTAATGTAATTTCTAATGAAGCCACATGGCTGTTAAGCAGAAGAACTAATGTTCAGTTCCCCTTGTGACAAAATATACTCTCTTCAATTAAAATCTAGGAAGTAAAATTAATACCAGTGTAAAACTTTGCAAGAACTGGTGTCAAGACGGAAGCATTTTATTATGTTTATAAATTACTTGGATAATGAGATTGAAGGTAAGTTATTGGAGTATCTGAGCAATCCATGAACTCAGTGGAGACCACTTCAATGGGGAAATCTGTAGAGGCAGCAGAAAGAATGGGATCTTCCTAACCCTTCTACCTGGCATTTTCTTTTTCATTGAATTACTGGTAAGAAGAGAGCCTGAGTGCCAAACTAAAGATCTGTTTAGCAGAGAAATTGGATAAACTGGGACATGAGTGAGTCTGTTTGGAACTTAAAAGGCAGATATGTCTGGCTGTAGTGTAGGATCAGTGTCCTATTCCTGCAGCAGGTTCATTCAGTTCAAACCCAGGTGTGGATTGACTCCTTTGTCCATACAAGGTGTCTGTGACAGTGATCTCTGCTCGAGCTCTACAGCCCATGTCCAGCTTTTCCATAGCAATGTCCCTGCTGAGGGAACAGTTCTCTGCTGTTTCTGCTCCTTCTCTTACTTGTAGCCTCTAAAAGATAACATTAGGGCTATTTTTCAGGAATGGAGCAAAAAGATATCCCCTCTTAAATTCAGAGCTGCTGTTGAGCAAACCAGCAGCAGAAAGGAATAATTTGGGATAGGAAGATTCATATGAGGGCAAACAGCTCAGTTCAGAAATTAATCTCACATGTTCTGTCTTCTAGACTTAAAATGACCAGAACAAAACATCCATTTCAGGCACTGGTTCATTACAGAATTTAGGGAGGAAGAAGTCTTTGTTCAGGTGGATTCCATTTATCTCAGAGCTGGAAAACAAACCTAAACTGGAAGAACTGCCATTGAAATTAGAGAGCAATTTGAGTCAGGAATAACCTCTGAAGGTCTCTTTACTTGCCTTTGTCCAGGACAGGAGGCTCTGCCTGTTTTTCCAGTAATCAGGGTCTTCCTCTGCTACCCATGAATTTTCAGAGTTGATGGAAAGTAACCTGGGAAATGATTTTGGCCTGGTCTCACAGTACTCTTGGATTCATCCCATCTGATGCCATATTCATTGTATGAACAATTAATTCCAGTGCTCCCCATCTGCTGTGGACAAAGCCTCACTTCTACAGACTGTTCTTAGTGATGAACTCAAATAAGCTCCAATAGGAGCTTGTATCCTCTGTAGGGGAGTTTTGCCTCTTCCCAACCACATTTCTGTGGAAGCTGGTTGGGGTGGGGAAGCCAAGAGCACCTGAGGCTGCTGGGCCCCTGCTGTCACATCACCTGCCATGGAACAGTAATGAGGGGACCTCAGCCTGACCAGTTTCCAGCTGTGGCTACTCAGGAGAGTGAAAAATTAAGCACTGTGGGGATAATGAAATATTTATTAAACCAGGCATAAGGTAATTCCCTTGTTATTATTCAATATAAAGCAGTAATTTATTAAATGCAGCAGCAAGGGTTATTCTCTCCACCCTTCAGAGAGTTCTCATTCCTCTTGGTCCTTTATTCATCTGGCCACGGGGTGGTTTCCTCATCCCCTTCTGATGTGGGAACATTTATTCCTTGAGTAAAGTAGAACAGATTTTACAGAAGAAATGGATAAAACTTGGATTAGGAATTACCTAAAACTGGCAGGATGAGGAACTATTGTTAGCAAGAGCAGTGTTATGTGGTCCTGTACTTGGCAAGCTGGTCATTCATCCATCTAATTGCCAAGTTGTTCAATGGGAGCCTGTTCTCAGAGCTGTATGGGCTGAGAATAAATACCCACATAAATTTCCCTGCTTAAAGTCACTTAACCCAAATGCCTCCCTGAGCTGATTGGAATGAGTATTGCTCCAGATGTGGTCTAAAAAAAATATCACTAAAATAAAGCTTTATTTTTCTATGTCCGTCATCTTTATCAGTAACATGAATTCCCTTCTCTCTTGTGCTGGAATAATATTTTTTTTTCCAGTAGTAAAATATATGAGCTATTTACAGCCATGTCACTGGGTATCCAAGTCCCCCTTGGGAAGCTTTAAAAATCTTGGAGAGAAATTTAATTCATGGAAATTGCTTATTTTCTCACAAGATAGATCCTGTAGCTGTAATGGTGAAAAGCAATGGAGCTTTTCTGCTGCTGTTTTTTTTTTTTAAGGTTTGCTGATATTTATTTTCATACTATTTGTGAGAGGGCACCTTGTCAATTAAAATCAAGATATCCAAATATCAGAAGGATTTGTACCTCTGGTCAAACTGTCCTGGTTTTGCAACTCCAGGCAGAATTGATACTCCTGAAGAAGCAGCAGTGTGGAGACTTGCTCTTTTTAACCTGCTGCTTGAGACAAAACCTGCTAGGTAATGATGACTCCTGCAAGGTATCTTCTGCCTCTCTAAAAAGCAAAATTTAGGGCTCAGTTAAAAGATTTTAGAGGTGGGCTGAGCTTGAATACATTTTTTGCTTGTTTGTTTGTTTGTGTTGAATGCAGTAATTGCTCTGCAGTGTTTAGTGAGGACCTGTGAAAACTGCAGGACTTGCAGTTATAGCAATTTTCTGCCACACTCTCATTTCTTTAGGCTTTTTTCCTTTTATTTGTGCACTTAATGTGCTCAGTAGATGCTCATTTTCCTGCTGACTGCACTGTATTTGGAGTGGCACACTCCTTTCATGCATAATGGGAGATGCCCATTGTGGATCACTTGTGAGAAAATGTAATGACTCATAGATACTGTGAGGTGCTTTATTCCATACTAATTTAAATTACTGCAATGTAATGATAATTGCTCCTCTATGGAGAGGGCCCCAAGTGCAATCTAAATGAATTCATACCCTCAGAAAACAAAGGGTAGTGCTGATAGGGGAAAAAAACCAACAACCACACACAAACAGCAAATTTGAGATGGCTGGCTGTGAGTGGTATTCTTTTCTTTCCAAGATTCTTAAATCCAAAATAATCATAGTTACTAGAAAAAATGCCCCAGGGCCAAAATGGAAATTTCTGAACACCGCTCAGAATAATACGAAGAGTTGAAAATAAAGATCCTGTATATATAAAAGCTGCCAATCATGATTTTAACTCTGTTTCTCTGCTATCTGTTCTTCCTCAGAAAGTATCTCTTTACTGATGAATGCCATTTTCTTGTCAGCATCCCAAATGGTTAAGAGCATGACAAATCATCCAGTTAATTTGCTTGGCTCTGAGACTGACAGCAGAAAATACAAACCCCCAACACGTGGTTGTGTCAGTCCACACACCAGGAGGGAGCTGGAGAGGCACCAGCGAGCACAGGTCCTGCAGCTGCTGCACCAGGGCTGTGCTGGCACACGTGGGTACAAACTTCCCTGCTCAAATTACCAGTATCTTTGAGAAATTACCCATATTAAACCTGGTAATTAAAGTTGAAATTAAAGATAAAGCAGTTTTCAAAGTCAGTATGAATTAGGGTGGCAATCAGGGAGCTCAAGCCCTGATAAACAGCTTGGAAAGGACAAGAGTGATGGGAGGGAGCTGTCAAATAACTAAAGGGTAAAGCAACTTTGAGATGCTGTGATTTTGACTGACAGTGGTGCTGTCAGGCCCTGATACTGTGCTTTCCATGCAGGGTTTCAGGGGCACTGGTGGAATCTACCCACTGAGGATGGTCACTGTGAGCTTACTCTATCACAGCTCCACAGTGGAATATTTTGGATATTTGGGATTTTTTTTGGCATTTTGTTTGCCTCTCTAATAAGTGCCTCCATGCAGAGCTTTCTGGCAGGGCTTCTCTTGCTGTTAACTCTGGCATTTGGCAGAGGTAGTTTTTCCCACTGGGTCTGAAAACCTTTTGACACTTGTTTAGCTCTTCAGTTTTTGTTTCAGCTTTTCATCTTAATTTCTAGGCTGTTCTTTTCCTCTCCTTCTTTTTTATTTATCTGTTTATTTATTATTGAAAATTTTTTTTTTTAGTAACATGCTGTAATTATAGGAGGTGCAGTTTTAGACTAAACATGCTGTATGTTATTGCTGTGTTTGCTTGTGTAACACAAGTCTCAGCTAAAATGTGTGTTTAATGGGTTTTGTGTGTACCTGTGTTTCCTTCTCACATATCCACAACCTCCAAGCCCTGGAACCTCTTCCTCAGGCATTTCTTAGTGTTGCCCATTGCACTGGCTCTCAGTCATGGGTCACTTATTGACACTGGTTCCCAAGCCTGCTGTGCTGACCATGCTGCCTTTGTGCTGTGAGTTTGGCATTGATTTTAGTTCAGTGACAGGCTGTGCTTTGGTCTAGGAAATCATATAAAATGTCAGACTTTTCCCAATGCCTAAGCAATCATACCTGGAATTAACAAAGAATTTCAAATTTTCCAGTGTCCTCGAGAGATTTAGGCTGTGAGAACCTGTAGCCTCCTGCTTAGGTATCTAATTACATTATCTTTGCTTTCTTCCATAGAGGGAGAAAGCACTAGAAAAAATAAATGTCCCATCCCTAATGTCATAGGAGTGAGTTTCTAGCCCTGGAGCTGTGGCACAGCAATGCCAGCAGCCTTTAGTTTGACATATATCATGTGTGTAACTTGTGTGTGTGTGTGAAGTGTGGGAGTGGGGTTTGCAAACGACTGAAATTACTTTTTGGCTTTAAAAGGCATCTGGAAGGGCAGCCTGAGCTGTTTCTGAGATCCCAGCCACTTTTCAGAGGAGAAGGATGTAGAAGGAAGGCAGTCAGGCACAGCACTGCCCCATTCATACAGGAAAAGGGATGATAAGATGGCAAATGGCATTAGCAGAGGAAATTGGGGAATGTGCAGGGAATGATGCAGGCTCCAGTGTTCAGGGCAGCCAAATCCTTGCACATGGGCTGCTATCTGTCTGACATCCTTCCTGCAACTCCCTGCCCAAGTCCTAGAAGTCCATGCCACGTGTCTCCCTTTGCATTCTCACAGGTTCCTCTGTGCACAGGTGACTGAATTTAATATGAGAAAAATCGAACAGAGAACAGGAAAAAAACCTGTCTCCAGGCTGGCAATCCTGAGCTGTTCAGCCATGCCCAGGGCCATGTTCTAGTCCCAGCAATAACAATCCCCTCCCTATCCCCTGGTAAGAATCTGCCTCTTTCAAGCATCAAGAAGCTCTGCTTCCTCTTTCCCAGCAGTTTCCATCTGCCTGTCCCCTCTCTTTCCCCTTCCTTGTGCCAGTGGCAGCAGACTGGCATCCAGGCATAGGAGGCATTTGGATGTTTGGCAGAGACAACTGGTTGTCCTGCCTCCATGTGCATCCCACAAGCCAGGCTCAGTGCACCATGCCCTGGTGGGATCTTACTGGAATGAACTCCTTCCTCCCAGATTTCAGAGCTGGGAGTGACATCTTCTGTGGGCCTGCAATGGAAAGGAGCAAGAATCTCCTCTAAGAGTTGCTGCTGCAAAGTGGAGCCCAGGTGTGTGTGACAGGACAAATCATTCCACAGTGTTTGGCAGCACACACAGAGCTCTGGGAATCAGCAAGCTCTGGATGGTGCAGCTGAGGTCCCAGCTGGATAAACTGAGGAGAAAGAGTTGGGAACCACAGAGGGAGGCAGCCAGGCAGCTGAGCAGGGCACATGGGATGGAGATTTTAACATCGGCACTGGAGCTCCATGGAGTGGAGAGATGATGCTGCACACTGGGATATTTGTATTACATTTTTTAGTTAAGGGGTTTAACATGTTGGAGAACAAAGTTTTCAAGAGAATAATTGGTTTTCTGAACACTTTGATTCTCGATCCTGTGTTGTAAGGCATGAAAAAAAAATACTGTGGAAAATATCTGACCTTAGGGTAGCTGCCTCTGTGTCCACCATGAAGAGGTTTAGTTGTTATTTATTTGTGAAACTCCAAAGAAAGAATGTTATTTCAGAAATCTCTGACCACTTAAGTTAACCACCCAGTTTGCGTTGAGACTAACAGAAGCAAAGACTAAGTTTGCTGCTGAACTCTGAAAAATCTCTCTCCAGGCAATTCCAATTGTTGGTAAATATTACACGTGGGAATGCAACAAAAACAGCCTCCTGTGGAAATAGTTACTATTTTACTGAAGCACACGAGGGGGGTGGGTGCAAAAGGGTTGAGGTATTCCAAGAGAAGGAAAGGCAAAACTGCCTGGGTAATGCTGCCTTGCTAAGATACAGTGTGCCCTGCAGTCTGAAATAAAGAGAATATCTTTTAAGTGCTTCTGCATGTAATAATTGGAGTTTTTCAACATGCACTTGCATGTAATCAGTCTCTTCAGCTTGAGAGAGATTGCAGTTATTCACCAGAGACACAGGCTTGAATCTTACTGACCTGGAGAACTCTGGCACTGCAGCCTTTGGACTGCAATGATGGGCAAAGCTGGGAGATGTCCTGGACCCGTGGGCTGCCCCAGCACCAGGGGGGTCCCTGCAGGTCCAGAGCTGAGTGAGACCCATGCAAGGTTTGGCTGGAGCCTGCAGAAGTCTTTAATCCAGACAAGTGAATTACACTGAAAATAGATTTGTTTGTGGGGTTTTCTTAGTGTGCTAAAGCCCTGCCAGTCTAAGTTGACCCTGTTTCTTTCTGTTTTGTAAGCTATAGAAACTTATTGACCTTTATCAAACATGGAAAGGCTAAAACTGAAATCAGAAGAGGCAGGAGCAGCTTATGGGATGAGCTGAACTGCTGTGTACCATAAGTGCACATGGGTAAATCTCTTCTGAGTCACATCAGAACTTGTAAAAGCTCTGCTCAAAACTGTCTTGAAGTCTTTTTTCTTTTTTTAAGGAAGGAGCAGAGAGGGGAGTTGCTATAAAATTTGGAAACATTCTTTAAAATTTATTTTATTATTCATCCACTTATTTATCATGCCCTGATACTTCCTGATTCCAGACAAGATCAAGAGAGGGGAATGCCAGAAAGTGTTCAGAGTGGAGTTAATGCATTATGCAGGAGGTTTCAGTAGACAGTTCAGAAGCTGAGGATTCTTTTTTGAAGGGAACTAAACTGGTAAGTCACACTGAGCTTACCTGGCCCAGTCAGTGCAGTACAGCACCTGTCATACTAAGTGCCACCCTAAATTCCTGTGTATTTAGAATGATGGCTTTTAACCTACATCCTTCAGGTATTACCAGCAGGATCATTTTCCAAAATGCCTTGTAACGTGACGCTGGTTGAATTTTTAGAGCTGTCGAGTTTTTTCTTTGTGTTAAGATTTATTTCCATCTCCAGCATTAGCTCATTTTTCATAGTGCCTTCATTTATCTTTTTTTTTCCTTTTGGTGTTAATTTGTTTTATAAAGTGAGGGCCATTGCCATGGAAGGGGAAGGGGAATCATAAATCCAGATTGTAAGGGATGTGTGGAGGTTGTCAGGTACAACAGCTCTTCAGAGCAGGGCTGACTACAAAGAGCAATTTGTCAGGGCCCTGTGTGCTCAGATTTTGATCCAATGAATGTCTGGGTGTGGAGATGCCAAAAACCTTCTTGAAAACTTCCAGTCCTACTGCCAAATTATATCTTAAATATTACATCGCTGCCAGTACTTTGTGAACAATTTTAAAACAAGGTTTCTACAATACTTGTACCAAATCAGTCACTGTGTAACTGTTAATACTCATATATAATTAATTTTTTTTCAGACTGAGAAACTGGGGCATGGAGGTGATAGTGGCTCTTCCTTGGCCACAAAAGTTGTCTACAGTTTGCTGAAATAGAGACCAGGTGTCTGTGGTTTATACTTTAAGATCATTCTTGGGGGCTGAGGAAGTCATTAATTTCTCTTATCTGATTCCAGCTGCTTAAAGGGTCGAAATAACAACATGGACTCTACTGTGGGCGTTTTAATTGTGCATTTAAAATGAACAATTTAAGTGAAGAAGAATCCTAATAAAGAACAATTCCATTTTTAAAACTTTGCTCTGCCTTTCTCCAATTTTGGAGACCGAAGTGCTTCATCACTGGTGGGATAAGGGCTATAAAAGATGACATTCTTGCCATTATGAAGAAAATATTTCCTGTTCGACAGGGTATTGCTAAAATGCAGCTCTAACTCTGTAATAATTGATTAGGGATGTTCCTTTTATGAGCTGTTAGATTTGGTAATGCAGACAGTGTGTCTGGAATGAAAATATTTTAACATTTCTAAATACAAATCTGGATCTAAATCAGGACTGGAGTAAAGATTTCACTCTTCTTCCTTGCTGAAATTTGCAAAAACTGCTCAGGAATTGTTGGGCACAATGTCCAACTATTAAATCCAGTGCTTCCAACATTTTACCAGGTGTAACCATGGTTCCTGTGGTGAGTCCCAGTAATAAGAGGTGTTAATTCTTAAGTCTTATTTGACAAAATGACTTGGCACTTCTGGTGTTACTTGCTCCTGTTGTTACCTCTGGTTGCTGCATGGAGTACACAAATATATTTTGCAGTTTTATGGCTATAGTTGTATTTAATTTTTGTAAAAAGCATGTCACCAAGAGCTGGTATTACTGTATACTTCTAGAAGCAATGAGTTTTGTTTTGATCTTCATGGTAGATGTTTGGTTTTTTTGTATGTAGGGATTGCTTTGAGTCTTCTAAGTTACTGAAATAGTTGAAGAACAGAATTGTAAGATCTGAGCTTTTTCTTTTTTGTCTGGTAGAGTTATCATGGATGAAAGGTAGTAAAAATGTGGTTTTTTTCTGACTCAACGAAGTCTTTATTATTTTTTTCCCCTCCTTCCATTCCCCACAGCAACAGCCTTTCGCTAATACACACTGTTTTTCTTTCAGCAGTGTGCTCTCCATGTGTCCCACAACACTCCTCCAGTTATTCCATGGGTATGAAAATTTTGGCCAGTATGTTGTTCTGCAGCCATAAATCCCTGGCAATTCCACACCCAAATTTTAGCTGTCTAGATCTTGGTTACCCTGGACTCTCTGGTGTTCATCTTCATAACAGTTGCAGGACTGTCAAAGATTACCCTCCTTGACAGCAGAAATGATTGAGTTTGCTTAATTAACAAAACACTAACCTTGTAAAAGGTGATAGCTTGAAACGCTGAGTGCTTGCTAGATTGGGAGGGGGAGGCAACTGCTCGAATTAGTTTATGTACAGACCTAAAGCAGGAGTTATACATCTCCCAGGATTGTTAGAAAACTCATTAAGACAGACTCGTGTGGGCTGGAAATATGTCTGTTCAAATTCTGTGTCACTGGAGGGCATTGGGAAGCACAGAGCTGTGCAAGGGAAGCTGCAGCTCCCCAGTGTCAGGAGGAATAAATTCTCTGGGTTCAGCTGGCTCACTCCATACTGCTGCTTTCATTGGCTTGTAGTGATGCTTATTTGATGTAACTTGTTTGGAACAATTCGTGACCAGGCTGTGAGAAGGGACCATCAGAGGGTGAAGGTGTTGAAGTTCCCTTGTAATATTGTCTTTTTTTCTGCAGATGAACAAATCAGTGTGTGGAAGCAGGAGAGAAAGAGAAGGGTTATGATTTTATATTTTCCTTAGTTTGCTCAAATTACTTGTGTAGCTGTTTCAAACACTTCACTGTAACATTGAGATTGTTGGAGTTCATGCTACCATAGTGGCATAGGATTCTGGAATAATTCCCGTTTTTTAAAACAATCCCTACTGAGGTTGGTTTTTTTAGCACTAATCTGTCTACTCTTTTACCCATGTACTCCAGGTGTACTGCTCATATGTAACCAGCTATGAAAGAATTGCAGATAGTCTGTGAAAGGCAATTTTCAGTGTGAGTGTTCTTCACTTTTTTTCTATATAGCCCCTACACCAGACCTTTTGACTCAGTGTAGCCCTTAATGAATAGACCAATTATTTCTTTTCACAATGGAATTTTGTTCCTAATGCAACCAGTTTATTTTTCTGACTTCATTACAGTAAGACAAAATAAGTTAAATTGCAGAGATGACCAGGTGCCACCCCAGGGACTGGTGTGAGGTGGATTCCTGCAGCGTAGATGACAAGCACATACCTTGTAGTCATGCCTTGTCTTATTTCCAAGTGAAAGGGTTTGGATGTGCTCAAGAAAATCAAACCCCTGAAGTCTTTATTTTTATTGCTATTATTTATTCTGATCTAGGTAGTCACAGTTTGTCTCTGCAAAATGCAATAGCTATAAAATACTCTATGAAGGATTTGCTTCTTGGCAGGAGACGGCTACAAACATGATGGATTAAGCACGGTGTAGCTGGCATCCTGAGAAATGCAGGGAACAGCTTCCTAGAATACAAAGGTGTTCTTTAAGAGCTTGAAATCAGCTGGATGATGGATATATCCAGATGCCCACGACTGAGGCAAGGCTGAGTTATCCATGTGCAGCAGAGAGACATCCCCTGGCTGGGGTGATTTCACTTCTGGTTTTGAACTGAGCTGCTCAAGCCGGTTCTGTGCCTCACAAACCTCTTTGGAGCTGACAGAGAGCTCTGTGTGGCTGTGAATATCTGCTGAACACAGAGCAGCAGCACGTGGTGTCATGGGTCTGTTAATGTACCAGGACAATCTTTAATTCACCCTGGAATGCAGCAGAACCTTGCTATTTATGTTGGACTAGTGTAGAATTCAAATACACAGGTCTAGAAGGTTGTGTCTGGAATACGAAATCCTCTTGGAATGCATCCTGAAGCTTAACTCTGAATTCTGTTGTGGCTGGTGATCGCTCCTAATGATTTTTCTTCCAAACACCTTGTTCAGTTTAATCCCTTTATTCCCTACATATCCTTTCCTCCCACTTAACTATTTCTCCCTTGTGCCGAGCCCTGTATTCTTGAACATTCTTAAGGCTGGAACTTTGGGTATCTCGAGGTCTATTAAGTCTCTAAAGTGTTGCTAAGGATGTTTCTCCAGCATTTCAGTCCTGGAAGCAACAATCTTGAGATGAAGAGTTAATTTTCCTGTCTGACATACCGGGAAAGTACTGTTCCATCTGTAACACACTGAGGGCTGTGCAGGAAATTGTTATCAGAGTATATATCTATATTCCTTAAAAAATAACCCATAAAAACTGTCATGTAAAAACTCCGGAGAAAAGGAAAGTGAAATCTCCACGTCGCGAAGAAAACAGTAATAAGACGTTTGCAGAATGGTCTCAAAAGGGGTTCCTGGTGAGCTGTCGGCTCTTTAGGAGCAGGGAAAAGCTTGGGATTTCACAGCAAGTCTGTCAGATTTGAACTGTTTGGCTCATAAAATCGCAAGGCGGCACTGAGGAAGCTTAGGGAGGGAGACAGAAGCAGAACTGGCACTATTTTTGTGTTTGTGGGGCCGGGGCGGGGGTGATCCCTGAAGCTGCCCCAATTCCCGAAATTCCGGCCGCGATTCCCGGCGGGAGCGGGGCCGTTCCCGAGGCAAAGGCGCCCCCTGCGGGTCGAGGGGGGCGCTGCTGCCAGGAATGATCCCCGAGGGCACCGGGAGCGGGAATCACACCCGCACAATTCCATCCATCCCCGCCCAGCTGCTAAATCCCTGCTGCTCCCTTCCCAGTTTTTCGGGTGCTGCAGCGCTCTGCGGGAAGATTTTCCTTAGCTGGTCTAGGGAATGTGGAATACAAAGGAGAACAGTGGAATAGGAGAGAAGAGAAAACAAAAAGAAAAGGGCAGCTGAGAGTTCAGATAGGAATTAGAAACGAAGGGAGTAATAGAAAAAAAATATGGAGAGGAAAGAATAGAGGGGCTGATAGTTCAGTTCTTAAAGCTGAGTTGATAATGAACATGATATCCCAAAAGTACCACTGGAACTGAAGGAAACAGCACCTCTTTACGTAAGAAATAACACAGACCAGTTAGTAGTATGTTTGTTGTATTTGTTATTGACAAATTTTATGATATTTTCACTTCTGAATAATTTTCACTATTAGAGTAATTTCACTGATAGTAGTATTCACGTAATATTCTGCCATCAAACTATCAAAAATTACTAAAACTCAGTTTAACAGGACTCTGGTCTCCAGGGGTGCCCATAAAACTAGAAGATAAAAAGCATTTCAGTCTTCTGAATTAAATCACTATTGAGAGAAGGTCCCAAAGCTTCTTGAGTGACTTTTGTCTTGGGAGCGTCAGATTAGGGGAAAGCAGCAGGTAGGCAGGATTAGGAAGATTAAAAAACACTCCTGAGGGAGAAGGGGGGAAGTAGATCCAAATATACCAGTTAAATCATGGCATTGCATGTTATATCCTCATATTTGCCCCAATCAGATGTGTGGTGGAATTTGTGGATAAATCTCTGGATAAATACCTCTGTGCCACTGCTCTGGCTATTCAGTTGAGTGTTATCCCACCTATCTAGAATATATTGCTGCTTCTCCTCCAGCTTGAGGGTATTAACTTCACTATTTGCTCTCTGTGGTTGTTCCCCTGTAAGTAAAATTTGTTTCCTAAAATGTTCACAAAAGAGGGATGAAGGACGACTGCTGGTACAGACAAAGTAAATGGATTTTCTAAATGGCATTGCTTACTCATGCTGAAAGCTTCTGTGGCATTTAAGTGCTAACAACTGATGTAAAAAATGGCCCATAGAAACTAATTCTGAGTGTTCAAAAAGTAAGTTTTCTGAGGCTAAAACCTTAGAATTGAATAATCTCCATCTCCATGTCTTAGCATAGTTGTTAACTAGTTCTTTACATACACACAGCAAGGTGCTGTCCTACTAAGGATTTTACCCAAGAGCTGTTCCACTGCAAATAATTAAAGCCAGGACAGAAATAGTTTCTGTGTCCTGCTGGGCTCTTTCCTGGCTCCTACTTGGAGTTCAAGTGATGGGATTCACCAATGATTCAGTTGGAAACTGCAAAGTGATGTTGCCAAACCTCTCCCACGTCTCTGCATTTGTCTCACTCATTCAATGTTGCTTGGTATGGCAGGGAACAGTCTGAAACTTAAGGGATGCTCGTGGGCACCAGAAATTGCAGAGTGGGAAATGAGGGCAAAGAAACACGAGAAAGGGAGTATTTGCAGATAAACAGTTTTAAATGATGCAGGTTCTGCAGTGACAGCAGAGCTGAGCTACATGGCATGGCCAAGGTTCTGCTCTGGGACACTTGTTGTTCCTCTCCTGGCTGTCAGTGCTATCATATAACTCTGGGATTGCTCTTTTGTATAAAAATCTGTTCTGCAATCTTTGGCGCAGTTTTCACCGAATTGTCATGAGAGTTTTACTGAGTCAGGACTACAGAGCCAGGCTCCAAGTTCTTAGTAGAGTTTGTAGTACAATTATCAGAAGATCCAAACGAACTCAGGATCCTGGGTGTCACTAACTTTCAGTAGGTTTAAAAGGGCACTTGGCTATTTTAGACAATCCTACTGTGATCCACCGTTAGAACTGGAAGTGTGTGGGCAGATCCCCTCATGCCTGAGAAATTATGGGTTTGACCCAAGAAATTAATGATATAATATGGGAGCATAAGTTAAGTATTGAGTCAGTAATTCTAGAGCTGCTCAGATCCTTCTGGAGATCTGAACTTTGAAGATTAAATCCTAAAGGGTTCAGAAGGCAGATCTCAGGGATCAAATCTATGTACTCTGCATAAACAGCAATATTTACTTGCAGCCTCCCAAAGGACCAAATATACACAGAACTGTAACCAAGGGGGATCCAGTGTGACACACAGGAGCTGTTTGTGATAATGCAATATATGTTCCAAAGCTATTTTACCAGCAATCTTACTTTGAACAGCAAGTTGCAGATCTGATTCTCCCAGGAGGGGCAGTCAGTGTTAGTTTAGAGTTTGATCCATGACTGCAATAGCAAAGCAGGAGCAGGTTTTTATTAATTCTCACTAATTGTCCTGCAGTTCTGGGAGCTATAGATTTCTATCCATGAAGATAATTGCCTGTGTCACAATGAAAGATCACTGCAAAAGAAACATTTCATTGCTTAAATAGTCAATTAATATGTGATTTAAAATACCATTTGTACGTGATAGTGGTATCCCAGGAAAGAATTGTTTAGTTACTACAGGAAAAGGCTTAGAGTATCCTTCAACAAAATAAGAGCTTGATAAACAGCTCTGCAGCTTGGTTTGCCTTCTAAATAAGGTGGTGGTTGCTCAAAGAGGAAGTGTTTGCCCAGCCAGGTTGTGGGACTCATCCTAATGTTGGCACTGCTGGCATCTTCCAGTTGGCTTCACCCAACAGTTGGAATCACCAGCTGTGAGGACCCTGCCTATGAGCTGCAGCCCCAAGGTGTGGAGCAGGCACCTTGTCCCTGGGAGGGTTGGGTGGGACTGGAGACTGGAGAGTAAGATTTGGTAGCCAGGCACAGTGTTAGCACAATTCCTCACTGGTTTAGGCTTTATTGAAAAGGCACTACTTAAATCACACAGAATCACACAGGAACAATGAGGTTGGAAAAGGCCTCTGACATCAAGCCCAGCCTTTGACTCAACACCACCTTGTCCTCTAGACCATGGCACTGATGCCACATCCAGTCTCTTAAACATCTCCAGGAACGGTGACTCTACCACCTCCCTGGGCAACCCCTTCCAATGTCCAGTCACTGTCTCTGTAAAGAATTTCTTCCTAAAAAGGTACTTTAAAATCTGATTTGTGGCTCAGACTGATACATTAAGTAAATACTTCTCTTTTCCCAAAAATGTAAAAAAGCTGTTTCAATCCTCCAGGCCTCCCACCCTTGTCCTGCACCCTTGGGAGCAGCTGTAAGGTAGGATCATGTCAAGTTTGGTTCCCAATCCCATTGGGACAGTCATGCTGGTCTGCAGAGGAGTTGCCATTCTAGTTGTGCCACCTGAAGGATTCAAAGGCTGTAAACATTTGAGTCTCCTGGGAAGCAATAATTTTGGACACTTGGCAATCAGATCAGGTCCCAGGGTGTGTGTGTCTGTCTCTGGTATGTCCTTGATAACTTCATTTGACTCTTCCAAAACCTTTCAGGTAAGGCCAAATGCCCACAATATATAAACAATGTATTTGCTCTCCAGTGTAACAGCTACTCTTTCCAGTGGGGTGTTTTCTACAACACCAAGCTGAGTTTATTCTAAATTTGAAGCAAGATTGACTGATGCGTTTTCCTTATATGATAATAAATTATAGAAATAAAACCAATTTTAACAGCACTAGAATAAGTTGTCCTGGACTGCCTTGTGTGTCTGGCCACCCTTTTGGGTGGTGCTGCTTTATGTGGTGCTGTGGATAGTGAGGAAAGGGTGACAGAGAGCAGCAGATGAGTTTTCTGACAGTTTTAATGCTCAGTGGTGTAACTTGTTGACTTCTTTGAGCATTACAGATTAAACACAAGTTGAGGTGAGCTGTGTCCTGTCCTTATTCCAGATCTACTGGTTCTGTGCACCTGCAGTCTCAGGTAGAAGGAAGCAGAGTCCATAAACACACATTGTGAAATGCAGCTTCTCTCAGGAGAAAGAAACATTGCAAGATTTTAATCTGCTTTTGTCTTGGCATTGATTGATGTTACTGGGTTATTTTTCATGTACACACACAACAGGTAAATGTAATAAGTGCAGAATGTGAATGACAATATCTGTTTAGGGAGATTAATGGGACAACTTGCCTTTCTCTCTTAGGAGGTTTAGCAATGTCTGGTCCAGTCATGAAAGTTTAATGGTTCAAAACTTTTTTCCCCCTATCTGAGATCCCTTCTAATGGAAGATGCAACACTACTGGAGACCATAATTACAATATCTTTGCTATTTTTCCCACTGTTTGTCCCCCATTTGCTTCTCCTTCTCTTTGTGTTGAACTCGGATTGTTGTTATTGCTACAAAAAATGAGGTTAATCACCACCCTCATTTGTAGCTGCAGGGAGTAAAGAGTCCATGGAAAAGCAGGCTGTGAAGTGGACTTCTGATAAGGCAGCTCTAGCTATAAAGATACTTTTTTTTCTTGTGGAATGTCCTTGTAGCTGCTTCTAATCTTTCATTAACTGGTTTGGCTTTTGCTTTTAATGAGCTTTGGTATCATTGGAGCAGCTTCCCCATGTCCCCACACTGCAGCTGGACACGAATAAGGCATTTCCTGCTGGTGTTATGCTTTGTGGTAAAACACACCTAAAACATGTACTCTGTCAACATGATTATTTAATGCTCTGCAGCTCCCAGTGTATGGCCTTAACCTTCCCCCAAATGAACACATTTGTAATTATAAAGGCAGCAATAATTTTCCTGATTTTTCAATGGAGTGCAAAAGATGAGCACATTTCAGCTCAGAAAGTACATTTAAATCCCTGCTATCTGGAAAGCTTTCAAATTGCTCAGTACTTTTAAAATAGTGTCATCTTGCTGTCAGGGCATGATACAGAATGGGAAACTGCTGTTTCCCTGCTCTCAGGGGTATCAGGGAAGCTTTCTGATTGGAGGTGTTACATCTAAAATGGAAAAATTAATCATAGGCTTGTTCTGCATCTTCTTTTTCAAACCAAGTTGAAAGCAAGATTTTTATGTGTTACATTAGAGCTAATTTAATTGTATGTAGTGGAAAAGTACAGTACCCATCAGCAGCTTCTTTTCTAACTCAGATCCTTGGTGGTCATCTTGTAATAAAAGCTATGAAGCAATTACTACTCCTGGACATCCTTTTACATTTGTCAGCTTTGATGGGCTGTGCTCAGTTCAGGGACAACCCTCACTCATGATGTACCTGGGTAACAAATCCCTCTCAGTTGTGGCCCATTCCCAACGTGCTCCCCTGGGGAAGTTGGGCTTGACCTTTGACTCATCTTTCAGTGTCTTTCTCATGACTGACAAATGCTTGTGGGGTTTTACCCTCCCAGAATTTATTTTTAATCTTTAATTTAAGTCAGGAAAAAAGAGCCTCTGATTTGCCTGTGGTTTAAGAAATGCCTGTTTTGTTTGTTGCTGTGGAATGCCATGGGGGTGGCATTTGTCACAAAGCAGCACCAGGGGCTGTTAAGACAAGGAGGCAGGTTACAGGTATGAATACAAGGGATGTACCCAAATGAAGTCTGCAGGCTATTGCAAAGGAATTTGACAGAAGTTTTTGGCTCTTTGTGGAAATAGAAATGTCTCTGTAGCCTTTTCTGTTCCTTTCAGTCTTGCCTGTGTTTGCTTGGAGGTTTCTTGTGAGTCCAGTCCTGTGGCCACAGGAGGAATTGAAAAATCACCCCTGGACTGGAAAGGTCTTTGGTCACCTCTTGTTGTCTTACTTGTCAGGAATAACTTTCTTTCTCTCAACCATCAGGTATTCTCACCTCTTTATCTCCATGATGTACCTCAATTATTTACCTAATTTTATGATCCATAAGTCATTCTTCCCAAAAGCTTTTCTGTGCTGACTCCAGCTATGCTGCTTCAGGCCACTCTGAAGGCTGGGATAATACCTTTAGGGTTGGTTGATTTTCCTTTAAGGCTGAAGCTGGGAACTCCTAAGCACTGATCAGTTCTTAGGGAATGCTACTTTGGTCACCAGTTTGACCTCAGCCCCAGCTAAAGCCCATGGAAGGTTTGAAAACTCTGCTCTTTAACCTGAACACACTCTGGAGAAGGGGGTGATGTTTGAACATCATGACATGAGGGAAAGCCCATTGTGGGTATAACTTCAGCATTTTTGTGTCTTGTACACCCTTTTTTAACTTCTGTTTAATCAGAAATATTGTCTTTTGAAATCTGTAATTAATGCCTTTGGGTATGCTGTATGGATAACTCACTGTGCTTTGCCTGAAATACAGTTTTCCCCAAATGTACAAATCTGGTACAACTACTTGCTACTTGTCTGTGTTTGAGTTTTAATGATGCTGTTGATGGGTTAAAATTCCCCAAACCATATACACTGCTGTCTCTGTGGAAACTGGTACCCTGATATATGTCATACCTACAGTCATTTCCTGGGGAATGCTTGGAAAACAGGCAACTTGCTGAAGAATTTTCTGTATTCTACTACTTTTCCCCAAGTAATGAGCTGCACTTAGCACAGAGCTGCAGCTGTTTGAGAATATTTGTCAACCAAGATAAAATGTGCCACTCTTCATTTCAGCTTCCACTCACAGGTATTTCAGGATCAAGCCTTGTCTGCTAAGGGATGTGTGTTATTCTCATATTATTTTAAATCTAAAACATTCAGCACATTTATTACTGGAGGTTGTAACTGAAGCAACACTCAGTGGCTTATAGAGTGTGTAGAGAATACAAATTCCTCTCATATTTGGTTTCAACTTTATCAAAAAGCCAAAGGGAATAAAGAAAAGGTTTGAAACTTTTGGAGCAATTGATATTATTCTGCTCTCAGCACTTATTCTTACTCCAATTAATGGTTAATCATGATCATGACCAGCTACAGAGAACACTTCTGAACCAAAAAAATCCTCTTCCCCACCTCACCTTCCTCCCCAGCCTACAGACCCTGTAAAGAAGCCTTCTTGGTGTTGTTTTGCCCATGTTTATTTTGACTCTGATCAGAGGCACTTTTTGGAGCTGTTTAAAGCTTCTGATGATTTTTGGATGCCCTGGGGTTTTCATTTGGATTGCTATAATTCATCTTAGTTCTTATAAAATAAACCATTTGATTCTGATATTAGGATACCTTGAAAGTAGCTCAAGTAGCCAAAATAACTGACTGTTAAAACACTTGGCAGCCAGGCTCAGCCAGTCAAATTATCACAGAACTGTTTTCTTTCACTCCTAATGCTTTCTCACAAGTGCCAACTTGCAGCAAAACTGATTAGATAAGTCCTGAGAAAACTGTCAGTGTGGCAAAATCATTTCTATCAAACCTGTTGCGATCCAGCGATCCTGCACGTGGAGCTTCAATATTCAGACACTATTGAGTGTGAGAAACTGCAGAGGAGGTGTGAGGTGGGCAGGCTGCCTGTGCCTGCTGCTCCCTGTGCCTGGGACTCTTGGAGAAAGCTGGCAGCACTTTGGGCAGAGCAGTGTGGTGGGGGTGCAGCTCTGGCCACGTCCCTGTATCAGCCACGTTCTCTGCCCTCGCTTTGCTTTCAGGTCGCCAAATAGAGAGCAGGGAATGGTGTCCTGACTTCAGGAACCCCGTGGGCACAGCTCAGCAGTGGCTGCTCTGCTGCTGAAATATCACCCATGTGTGCAACCTTCACCCCTCAGAACAGCCCTTGGAGGTGGAACACTGTCTGAGAGTTTCTGTGCACTGTTTGATTTAATAAGGGGATAACTGACTTTTTCTTTCCTATTTCCTTTTGTTTTGTTGGGTTTTAACTTGTTCAAGGCTGTTGCAGTGACTTTTTCTTTTTTTTCCCTTGTTGCATCTTAAATATATTCCCTGAAAACTTCTCCAGGCCCCTTTGTTCCCTGTACACTCGATGTGTGTGGCTGTGCCTGCCAGGTCCCAAGCACAGACAGCCTGGCACAGCCACTCGCTTCCCCAAAGCTCAGAGGGCATCTGTGAAATCAGATTCCAACACTTACCAGGTGTAGAATGTAACCCATTTCTCATGATTTAATCTTAGCAAAGTTTTATTTGAACTTGTTTTTAATTTTAACATGATCTTTAATTTGATCTGGAGTCAGAAAAGATTTGTAAGTAACGCACCCCTTTGAGATATTTTCTGTTTTAGTAGCACTGTTCTTCACTGTGTTGGCTGCATGACAACGTTCAGCCTGTTAAAATTCTGGCATTTTCAGCACATTGGAGAGTTCTTTGAGATGTCCAACTAAGAGGCTTTCTGTCAGCTTCTTGTGAAGAAAAGCAGCTTCACAAGCTGGTTCTGAAGCAAAGCAACGTGCAGGAGGCACCCTTGTCGTGGTCTTAATTTGTGAAGGCAGCAAACCTATTGCAGTGAATACTCTAAAAAGACCTAAAAAAGTTCTTTGTGAGTTCATCACAAAGTGGATGCTCGAGGAAAAGGAGGGTAAAGCATTATTCCTGTTGTACAAATGGAAACCAAAGTGAGTGGACTGACTTAATTGTGCTGGGAATTGATGACAGAATTAGGAATTTATTAGACTTTCCAACTCCCAGAGGGGCACTTCAACAACAGTCAACCTTCTTTTTTTCCACCTTCTTTATTTGAACATTTTCAGGTATATTTCTAAGAAATAAAATAGTTTTATTAGTTTCAACAGGAAAATCTATTGATGTCAGTAATGCTGGGGTTTGGTGCACATGTAAATGCATTGGGAGTTTGCAGCTCTTGAGTATGTCACAAATTTATAATGATGGTCTTAATTGCAACAAACCCAAACTGATCAGTCTGTAACCAGCACCTCTGCCTCATTGATCTACACAAGTTCATGAAGTCTGTCTTGTATCTCTGCTACCTGCATGACTTAATTCATTTACAGAGCTGATGAATGGCTGTAAATGAATTTTTGGGCCCCAACTGAGTGAGAAAGTTTATCTACAAAGAAGGTTTATTAGATCTCCCAGTGGCAGTGGACCTCCCTGGTGCCTCTCCAGCCCAGCTTGTTACTGTGCTAAAGGTTTATTTTGTTGCTCCTCGTGCTGTACCTGGTCCTTGTGCAGATTTGTGATGATTACTGTAGATGGCAGCAGAAGCTAAATAAAATACAAAGATTTTGAAAAATAATTAAACCCCTCTCTGGTGGTGTCCTAAGTGTGGGTTTTGTCTTGGTGCCTGCCAGCTGTTTGTGAGGATTGAAGCAATTATAGGCAGCAGAAGCCAAATTGAGTTATATATTGAATTATATATTGAATTAAGGTTTCACTCATAGACAGTTGGGGGGTTTTGTGTCTGTGGCTGTGTTGGTTCTTGGTGTGCACTGTCTCAGATACTAAAAGCCAATTTTAAAGCTCTCCTGACAATCTCTGAATTTTCCCTTCTTTCTCAGTGTATGTCAGGGAAAGAGCAGCAGCAATTCTGACAAATCATCTTGCCTGTGGGAGGACTTCTGGTTTTCCCCCTGTAATAAGGCTGCTGTTTGCTTTCTTTCATTACAACTAAATTATTTTCCTCTTTTACTGCCCTTCCTTGCTCCCTCGCTGTGTTCTGCTTGTAATCAGTGTCCTTGGATGCTCCTTCCTCCCAGTGCTCAGAACACATAGGGAAAAATGTTATAATGTGCCATTATGCTAATTAGCTGCTTAATAAAACAGCTGATTTCCTCTTCCCAATACCTTGGTGTGTATGAAAAGCCCAGGGCACTCTCAGGACAGCCCTTGGCCTGTTGGAAGTAGTTCCAGTATTTGGAATAGTGGACTGGTCTTTAATGGGAAATGACTCCCAACATTAAGTTCATTACACAAAGCAATAAATGACTTGTAAATAATGAAAGCACATAAAACCCAAAACGATGATGGGTGAACTTAAGAGCAGGATTTATGGGCAAGCAATAAATAATAAATGTACCAAAAGGTCCAGACGTGATTGGCAAAATTGCTTGAGAAGAATGAGCTGCGAGAGCTGGGGTCTGCAGTCTTTGTTTTTACTCTGAAAACCATAAAACTCAATTTTCTGCATGGCAGACATGTAAAATTAGGCAAAATGTAGTACATCAAAATGGCCCTGTGCTTTTGAAATATTTGTGAAATCCCTTTGTTATGAAAAAGAAGGACAGCAAAGTATGGAACTGCACTTTGACAACTGTGTTCAATATATGATGAAGGTGGGCACAAAGCTCTAGGTATTAAAGTTTATGAATGTATTAATGCACTGCTTTGGGGGAATTAAACTTTAATATTGATGATAAACCTTCCATAATAAAATGTGTCAAGAGTGAGAGTAAATCTCTCTTGCAAAGTCCCCAAACTATTTAAACAACTGCATGCAAGCTCCAGCATCTCCTGAGACATGTTATAAATGAACTTCTGAATATGAATGTACATTGTGCATAAAGTGGTTTTCCAGCAGAGTTGCTTTCTGCTCTGGAAAAGATACTGTCCCAAATGACTGTATTTCTTTAAAGTGATTGATCTCTAGCATCGATCTCACAATATTTCTCTCAAGATACACATCATTCACTACCCAGAGTTCACACCCCAGGGAGATTTCCCTTTGACTGCTTTGAAATGGTGTGAAAAATTTCTACAGTGGATTTTTATGCCAGTCTGATGATGTTATTTTCAGATAACATTATGGAAGAGAGATTCTGAGGCTTTAACACGGGAAATATTGAAGAGATAGAGGAAACTGTAAGTTACAGTGATCTCGAATGAAGCATCAGACTATTGTTGAACAAGTAGGTCTGGAAAAAATCACTTACTTGTGCTTCCCACCAAACTGGAGGAGGAAAATGTTATTTTAGAGAGCCATTGTGAACACTGAAGGTACTTGGGAAGTTGCCCTTGAGCTGCCTGGAGCTGACACTCCAGTCTTTTCAATGCTTGCACACCAGAGTACAGGAATGCAGATGTGGAAGTTTGCCTTAGAAGAGTTTGTGTGGTAGGAACAGTTACTGACTCAAGCAACTGCAGTAATAGGTTGATTTTTAGGGTGTTGCTCTGTCAGTTTAGGTCTAAATCCAATAAATAGAACTGTTCTCACAGAACTGCAGATTTCAAAGGGTGTCAGCAAAACCTCAAAGAAAACAAAGCTGCTCTTTCTTCTTTGCTCAGTGTCCAAGGTGTAAAGTTGTAGGAGAGAGTCCAGCAGAGCTATTCAGTAGGGAGAAAAGGTATGAAAAAGATGGGAAGTTAAAGCAGGAGGCAATTCCACAAACCAAACTCAGGTAACATCAGACTTGACAAAAGAGCTTTCTGAAGATGGTTATCTGTTGCAGTAACACAACACTGAATTCTGTTGCCTCCTGTGGCAGCTTTTATTTTAGAAGTTTTAATTATTCGTGTGGGTTTGTTTTCTTTGATACACTGGATTACTTTTAGCATTTTATATTTTCAGTTCCTGTAAATGTGGTATCTTCTGGTACCTCTAACAAGTTGAGCTGTGCAGCTGTCAAAGGATCCCCAGTGCTGTGCACATGGAAACTTCTCCCCCTGGTTAATTCACCTTTTTGGGGCATGTTGTCCTAATGACCTTCCAAATCAACAAAATGGCCAGTGGAAAATTGCAGCCTTTTCATTTACACTTCCGCAAAGAGAAAGACACTTCTTAATTATGATATTGGAAGAAATATTTTTTCAATTTCTACTTAACAGGAAATCCTTATGTCTGATCAATCCCAGGCATTTTGAAGTAGTCATTGCTATTACTAAAGTTAATCAAAACTTACTGCTGTGTAAGAAAAATCAATGAAAACCAGATTGAGATCATATAAGTGAGGATAATTCTGCTGCAGGGCCTCTGTAGCTTCACCCATCAATAAGTAGAAGTTTCACGTGTCCTACTGATGTCTTTATTAATCAGCTGAGTGCCAAATCCTCCAGTTACTAAACTTCATGGGCCTGTTTTCAGTCACATGGCAGGTTTTTTGTGAGTACAACTAAATTTGGATGATTGTGCCACTCAAAGTGTATAAAACTTGCCTACAGGATCTTTCAACAATTTCCACTTGTTTTTAAAGCAGATTGAGTGTAGGGAGTCACAACTAGATCTGGTTTGAAAAGGCACTTTCATCGAGACATTGGGAAATCATTCTGGGCAAAAAGCAAAGGGAAGCTGTGTTCACATAAGTGTTTGTGTTTCATTTGGACAAACCCTGAATTTTTGTTCTCTACTGTATATTTTTTATTGTATAATTATAGTCTTTATTGCTATATAAAGAATATGTAATTACAGAAAAAATTTATTATGAAAACCTCAAATATATAAGTATATATTGATAGATTACAAATACAAATTTATATGTTATATCTAATATTCTCCACATACACAGAATTTTATGTATTCAATATTTTTTACGTCCAATAAGCACCCTATAAAATAGAGTGGTGGCATTTCAACAGAAGGTCAGACTGCAAAGTGATTTATGATTAATGGCAGAACTAGGGAAAATGTGCATTACTTTGACTTTGTGGCATGTCTGTACAGCAGTTGTTATTGTAGGCAAATAACTGGCAATCCCATCTGTTCCAAACCCAGACTTAACCTCTGTGCATTCTGACTTTGGGCACAGTTAGTTTCTGACTTGAGGAAATGATTGAAAACAGTCTTTGCTTAATATACAAATGATTGTCCATTAGTTCATCAATTTTTTGTGTTATGGAACTTTTCCTACACCTCTCCCTAGCCTTGGGTGCACACTGCACTGGAATTTAAACATTTGAGGGCAGACTGGGAATTTCCTCATTGGTTCTCAGTGATTGTGTCTTCTTGAGGGCTCTTCCCTCCCTTCCTGTGTGTGTGTAGTTACATGGATCACATGCCAGGGAAAATACAGTGTTGCTTTGGCTTTCATTTTTTCCTTTCTCCTTTAGAATATGTTTTATTCAATCACTCTGGGAATAGAGTAAAGCTGTAGTTTGCTTTTAATCTGAGAGAATTTGTCATTTCTTCTCACTTCATTTATTTGTGTTCAGGACAGGCAGCAGTTGCTTCTGTCAGGATTGTCCGTGTGCAACCACTGATCAGCTGAACTCAAACTGCCCAAATGTCTGTGAAGATAGACTTGATGTCCTAATTAATTGTAGGACAGAAAGAATTTTGTGTGCTGTTTGTAGGCCATTACAAAGCAAAAGGAATTATAGCTTTTGCCTAATGATGAAAGTGCTGCTCATATTTAGCAAAAGATTTTGGGACAGTGGAAACAAGTTTACTTCACATGCCTATTTAAAGTGGTTACTCTCAAACTTGATCTAATTATACAATTTTGATCACTTTAGGAAACAAATTAAATGGTCTTTTAACTCTGCAAGCAGACAACATCCAAAATAGGTAAATACACACACATTTGCATGCATTTTGCTGTGCATATCAACATATTCAATGGAGTGTAACAGCATCTTTGTAGTCATTAGGAACCACTAATGTGTGGTGAAAAAAATAATAATTTTGAAGCCCTATTTACCTGATAAATTTAATGCTCCTGATGGAACTATTAAAAGCTAAACAACAAAGCTTTCAAAATGTCCTAAATGTTTCTAAAAGACCCAATGGTTCCTAAGGAGCTCCATTTACAGTTGGTCTGGCAGGCTGCAGATGCCATTTGAGAAGCCAACGCTCTATAGGAATGAATAATCAATTTATGATGCATTGCATGCATCAGCAGGGCACCCTGCAATTGTGGAATAAAAAAAAAAATCAGATAAAATGAACCTGTCTCTAATAAAAAAAAAAAAAGGGAAAAACGACAGGCACAGCTCTTGAAATCACAAAATTTAGATGTGGGTTTCTTCACATTGTCTCAGGACAGTGGTTAATTAGTAGTAAAGTTTATAAAGTCCCACTTTAACAGAGGCATCTTTTCCTAATTCCCATTTCCAGTTCCCCTGCAATAGCATTTTCACAAGGTTGCCTTTTTCTTCCACCATACAACCTGAACTTTTGTGAGAGATAACCCATATTAAATATAAGGGTTACTGTAACCTGAGAGCCTTGATCCATGTAGTGAAGCGAGGCCCATTTAGGTAAGGGCCTTGGAATGTGAATTCTGCCTTTTAGGAACATTTTAACAATGTTAGGAGTTCTCTTCTTTACTTCAGCTACAGGTCTTTTTTCTCTCACCACATGAAGCATTAAATGTATCTCAAATGAATCTCATTTCAGTGAGGTTGGATGCCTATATTTCTTGAAAAGGTGTACAACTTTACATTTTTTTCTTTTATAAGACAGAAGGACCTTTTTTTTAATGATCAGTGAGTACCATGTGAAAACTGAACTGTACTGTGACCCCAGCAGCACTCCTGGTGTGGCTGGGCAGCTGCTGTGCTTTAGCAAGTGCTTGTTTTACCAGATTTAGTCTCTTTATTTTTTCACCAACCTCATTCTTCTCCCTGCTGTCTGCTTCCCTTTGTGCTTACATTATCCAAGACAAGGATCCATGCCAAGCACAGTGGAGCTCTGATTTCTGTACTGAGGGCCTTGTGCATCACTGCTGTACAAGGAATATTCTACAACCAGTCTCTGATTTTGCTGCCCCTCAGGTTTGCTGAGACAGCCTCCTCCACTTCAGGACTTGGTGGTTCAAAAGGCACTTGAGCAGGAGAAATTTCTGGTCTTCATTTCCAACTAAAGAAATATTTTCCTTGATTTAATAAAAAATAACTAATGGTTAAATAGGTCAAAAGATTCTTTATGCAATGAAAGAATTTTTGTTTTGTTATGGCATGGATAACTTCAGGGATATTTTGTTATTCTCACACTGTGCTGCTAATGAATATAAAATTAAAACCTGCTTGGCATTCAGAATTGTAAGTGAAGAGCTGTAGGAAGGCACTGATTCTAGCACTGCAGTGCTTGTTTATTGAGAGTGGGAGAGAGTTGTTAGGGAGGAGTGATCAGGAATTTGATATTGGTGTAAAAGTGCAAAAAGATGTGTTTTCCTGTGTCCTTCAGCCTATTGCTCCGAGATCCTGGATACATGGCACATCCAGAATCTCCAAGGACAGAGCTGAGAGTAACTGAGTTTATAATATGAGAGGCTGACCAGATTCTAAATGTCTCAGTTGTCTCTGCTATTGTGGGCCAGATGAAAGCTCTGCATCTGAAGGGACCTGCAGCTGGTGCTGGAGCCAAAAGCTGCCATCTGTGGTCATGCTTTCCAGACTTGAATTAAATCACCAGCTCCTGAAAGCTGAATAAACCTCATGTTTGGGAGTTTTGAAATGACCATTGCACTCAGAAACAAGTCTCTGGTCCTGAGGGCTGGCTTGGCTAGGTGAGAATGTGTTTAGAAATACACAGGTATGAAAACCCATTCAGATTTGATCCACCTATGTTAAAACATCACAAAAGCAAAGATATGTGTGCATATCCATCTATATTAATAGTTCAAGTGCTATGCCACTTTCAAAACTGTTGACAAATTCAAGATCTTTCACATTCTGGCTCAGCTTCAATTCTTGTCATGCTTCTCCTGCCCAAACTTCTGTAAAATAGTGACTCTTACACGTTGTCTGTGAGTTAAGGTTGAAAAAATTAGGGTTGCTCAGTATAAGGAGGAGAAAAATGCATGAAGCTGTATGAGCAGTTTTAGATGCATGAAAGGTGGCTGCTGAGATTCAGGTAATGATGATAATGCAGATCCACAGGGAAAAGAGCAAAAGGTAATGGGTTTAAATTGGAGCAAAAGAGATGGAGATTTGGCATTAATAAGAGCTTTCTAACTGAAATAAATGGAATAAATGACTTGGGGAAAGTGAAATTTTCATAACTGAAGGCTTTTAAAACCAGGTTAGATGGATGGCCCTAAGGAATGACTCGAGTTGCATATCCTCCTTTTTGAAGTTAATTACTGTCTTATTCTTCTGGCTTATTTTCTTTCTCTCTCCTTTTTTTTTTTCCCTATATTTTCTTTACTTTGATCCCATTTCTCTCCCTTTTTGATTGTTGTAGTGTTGAGAAAAAGTTCTTGGCCAAAGGTATTATGAAAAGAAAGCAATTTATCAAACATACTGTTTTAAATGGCCATAAAGCCCCAGATGTTTTCTTGGTTACTTATTTTCATTAAATAATGAAAGTCAAGACAGCTCTGTGAAGCCTTGTGCTGGCAATTCAAGTAAGTTTTTTATTTTTTTAAATTAAAGAAAAGCTCTGATTTTAAACTAGATGCAGGAAACCTCTGTTGCCCATTGCACTGCTATTAAAAACCTCAGCATCTGTAATGTAGAACCAGCTTTTGAAAACCTGGGACAATCAATTAATTAGGAGGAAAATAGTTTTCATGAGCTTTGTGTCAAAGTGTTTGCTTTTGTTGGAGGCTGACTGTGCAATCACTGGGCCACCTCTGTAATTATCCTTGAGCACCTCTTCAATCAGAAGACTGCCCAGGGCTGGACATTGTGACTCTCGAGACACATTCAGGTATCTTATTTAGAAGTGAACCCCCCCTGTCACATCATCACTTGTTGTTACTGAATTTTTAGCTACTGCTGCCTCTCCCAGCAGCTGTTCCTGGTGTGGGGCCATGCACTGGCTGCACTTAGAAAGTTGGGAATGCCTGGAGTGGGGTGGTTTCTCCACATTCCACCCTTCCAGCAGCCACTCTACAAAATTTGTAGGAAATCTGCTCCTGCATCATACAGATACAGGTTTTAGTATGTCTGGTAGCTCATGCTGCCACATCTCACATCAAGCTATGACTCAATATTAAAAAAGGTTTCACTGCTTCTTTGTTTTATATTCATAATAAATATTT
The DNA here is from genome assembly GCA_013397135.1 of Pachyramphus minor. Classification (NCBI taxonomy): domain Eukaryota; kingdom Metazoa; phylum Chordata; class Aves; order Passeriformes; family Tyrannidae; genus Pachyramphus; species Pachyramphus minor. The sequence continues at coordinate 365,329 of VYXB01001763.1, read as the reverse complement.
CTGTTTAATGGAATTGAAACGTATTTAAGTCAATGTGTAAATCACAGCTAATACCTCCACAAACTACAAAGCTGGAAATGTTCTTTTTTTCAGTTGTGGAAGAAGTTAAATGTCTTCATTTCACTGGAATGCATCTCTAAAGTGTGCTTAATTCATACTCTTCCTTTTTATATTTGCCATTCAGCAGATAAGGTGTCTGAAACTACAGATGTGAATGTTAATGTGCAGCTTTTTTTGCTTGTTCTGGAAATGTTTTCACCACTCATTTCTAGATTGCTGGGGGGGGTGTTAAATCAGATCCTCCAATTTGGATCAAGTTGTGTTTGTTGCTCTTTTTAAAAGAATCTGGGGGATGTCATGGGGGCTTTGAAGATTGTTTCATGAAAATTGCACAGAAAGAAAAATCCTTTGCTTCTAAAGCCAAGGTGAGGAATTAGTGAGTGGTTGTGGGAAATGACTGAATCTGAATAGTTTTATAATGTATTTCAAATGATAACTCATGGTCACATTGAGCTGAGGAGTTTGAATTCACGTTAGAAAACTTCCAACACATGTTAGTTAAATACAGCAATTCCATCTTGTTTAAATATAATAGACACACTCTGCTGAGTCACTCCTGATTGCTTTATGCAGAACATGCTCTGCCTGTGCCTAAAGAGGGTTATTAAAGAGACTGCTGAGTCCAGAGAGCTTTAACAAAGAGATCTCAGAGTAAACACTGGCATTTGTTACTGCCTCTCTTCAGCACTGCCGAAGGTCCCTGGGAACTTGGGAAATTGAACTGTCAGATCTATGAAGATAAAATGAAACTTTGTTCTATGGCTCCAGTCCCTTAGGAAAGTTTTTCAGGTCATTCAGCATTAGTATTGCGAGGAGAGTTTATTATTATTTTCCTAAAAATTATTCCCTTTTGTTGATAAATGTAGAGTGACAACTTGGCATCGCTGTTAGCACTTTTCTGTTTGGTTAAGGCAGTGCCCTAAAGACTGACAACACATTCTGCAGGCAGCTGGACTCATCCTCAGCAGGACAGGATGACTGATGGGTGTCAGATGTAACCACTGCACCAATTGACTTGTAAATTCTGGTTAAGCAGATTCACAGGATGACTTAGCAAGTAAGCACAAAATGCTCTGGGAGGAAGATTCGCTTCTTGCTGTTTCCAAGCATAAGCAGAGCTGCTGTTTAAAAAAGAGAAGGATCCAGGAGAACAATGAAGTGGCAAGGAAGCCAATGTTTGACCCTTTGGAACCGTTGAACTGGGCTTTGTCTGAGATTTTGGCAGTCTGGTTAGAGAGGAGGAAAACCTCTGTGTTTATAGATGCTGTCTTAACACTTTGCTGCTGCTCTTGTGAGTTTTTGTATAATGCATATGCTGTATTGCCAAGCAATTTCAGAAATATACTGTTAAAATACAACTCTTCATCCTGAAAATATTAGTTGTAAACCAGAAAAAAACCCTCAAAGTATTCTTAATTTTCATAGTGATTTTTCAGTTCCACGATTAAGGGCCCAGAAAAGGCTCTAGGGACTTAGAAGTAGGGGTAGAACAGCTCTGACCAGTGTTTGGCTCTTAGTATTTTATACCACATGAATATGGGAGAACAGGGAGCAGCCAGTGCTGGTGTGCAAGTATTTCAGTGTCAGCCCTGTTCTGCTGGGGACTCAGTTGAGCAGGTTTAACTGTTCCTCATTCCCCTCCCTCCCTCATCCATGCAGGCAGAGTGGTGAGGATTGCTGCCTGATTTCCCAGCTCAGCCTTCCCCCCAGGAAGAGCACAGCCAGGAAGATAGAGCTGCTCTCTGTGCTGCCCCAGGTGATTAAACAGGGAGCTGTGCTGGGAACAAATGTAACACAGGCTTAGCATTAAAATCATGTTTGCACCTTCAGGCACCTGCACTATGAACACTGGCTGTAGGAATTTCAGTGCTTATCAGTATTTTGGTTGAACAGAAAGGGGTATTATGGCTTCTGGTATCAAGTCCCACAATCTGCATACATTTCTTTTAAGACAATAATCTCTTTTCCATTGCTACCCATGCTCCAGTGCCTGAGGAGTGAAAGAGTAAAGGCCAAAAGATTAAATGTGCCAACATCCACCATTTCTCTGGGCACTCAGCAAGAAAAAGCCAAACTTTATTACAGAGATGTTATTTACAAACTGCCTCTTGTTGATGGGAACTTGACTGTGTGCAAAGAAAACAGTTTTCTTTGGGACACGAATTTTTGTCTCTGTGTACACTTTAAGCAGCATCCTTTCCTCACAGGCACAGTCAGTGCTCCTGCCAAACACTGAGCTCTAATACTGCTATGAATTTTTTTAGCTAGTCATTTGATTTATAACCCAGTGACTCTAATTTAAGGATCAGTAAGCCTCAGCTAACAGAGCAGGTCGTGTAACTTCCCATGTAAATGCAGCTTTAGGAAGTAACCAGGGAGCCAGTTCTGTGTTTGAAGCACATCAAAACACCGGGAGTCAGCATTGGCTGCTGAAATGGAGCTCCTTTTGGGTGGGGGGACCTGGACAAGCAACACAAGGTACAAAACACAGTTCCTCTGGAACTGAGGCTGTGTTTGGATTTTAACTATTGCCTGGATCTTCAGAAGCAAAGGGATCTGCAGCAACTAGAAGCTGCAGTGCTGTCCTGCCCCATGCTGGGCTTCAACCCTAACCAGAAAGGGGACGGTGCATAACCCATGTTTATCTGATCCATGTATTCTGCAAATACTCATCCTGACATCAGTGTTAGAGCAGACTCTGCAGATCAACCTGTGCCCTGTCAGAACGTGTGCATGAACACTTGGATGAGAATTAATTAATCAAGTTGTGATAAACTGGCATGGGCAATAATTGAGTTATAGAAAGCTGACACAGGGGCAGAGAGGAGAGAATTGAGTCTTGACAGAGCTCACTTCAGTCAGAGGAGAGAAAGGACCTGGAGTGATAGAACTTCAACTCTGAGACAGAAACCACGTCAGGTTATAGCTGAATATTGGTACAGAGTCCACCACCAAGAGGAAATTGGTGATAATTCTCACCACACAGTTTTCAATAAAGACTTAAAAAATTAAGTTATTTTTATAAACCAGAAGGAACTATTTTGAATGTTTCTTCTACCCTGTAAGCAGAAATTGCTTAATCCTCCTGAAAGCTTATTTTTAGGGATGTTCTGTCTGTTTTGGAAGTATTACAGATGATCTTTCCTTGAATTTGATGTCCATTTCAGAAGTGAATTTTTGCCTGTCACAGACAATTTTGTGTTGGATAACAGCCATCTACAGCTCTGACTGCACATCTTCATGCTTTGAAAACTAAAACAGCCACAAATGGTTTGGACTCCCAACTCTGCTCAGGGAGCAGCAAGAGATGAAAGTTTCATCATGAATAAATGAAAGCATTTTGGGGACTTTAACCAGGAAGTTTTGGCTCGGGGCGAATTTTGATTTCAGTGGCTTATTTAGGCCATGATTCAGCATTATGACTTAAAGGGGTGAAGGTGTGTGTGTTTGGAAGCCTTGTTAATATTACCAGGGTTTGGTTGTGAGCTGCCTTGAGTTGACACACGGGCAAAGGGGGGGGGGTCTCTTTGGTCCAAGCTGTTTCCACGTTTTCCCATGTTTCTGAGGACTGCTGCTGCTTTTCCCTGTGACCCCAAGGAAAAACCTGTGCTGTACTTTCTCTGGTCTGGAGGGTTGTTTGGATGCATCTGCATTTCTCAACTCTGTCCTTTGCTTAGATGTTGTTGTGGATACTGAGCTCTCTCTAGTCAAACAGTGATCATTAGAAAGAGCTCCTTTTACTGCAGCTCAGGGAAGTATATTACCTGCAGAAATCCTAAGTACGGGGTTTCTTCCCTTATTTTAAATGGACACATTCAGTTCATAAAGGACAGCCTAAAATCCACAAGTAAAAACTTGTCTATTCCTTTGTGCCCTGGTTTGTGCTAAGCACACACTGAAGTCAAGGTCTGGGCTAGAGAAAAGATTTGTGGATCTGATATTTCTTGAAGGTTTCTCTGTCTGGCCACAAGGAAGTCCAGCCTCAATTCCATGGGCACACGCCCTTTGATTTCCCACATGGATACAGGTACCTGCTGTGCCTTTGGATTGAGGGATTCATCCTCCACAGTGCCAATAAACACTAGAGACCTCTAACAAATAGAAAATGTCATCCTCACTAAAAATATTTACAAATATGTCATGGCACTGCTGCTTGCCAGGGTCTGGTGCCTGGGAAAGGAGCACATTTGAATAAGAGACAATTGATTTGGTTCTGAACAGTTTCACTGATAAAAATCTGGAATAACACACGAATTAAGCAGAACTACAATGTTTGTGAACTCAAGTTGTGTCTGTCTAAGCTGCCCTATTGCCAGTTGCCCCCTTGAGCTCAAGTCAATGGAAGGATTCTCAATTTTTCTGGAGTTTTGATGTAGACCCATTGTGGTTTTGTTAACCTCAATTTATTCTCCCCTGGAAGTTGAAAATTTGCTGGTACGTTTCAATATTGAAATTGGGCACTGATAAATTGATACACACTGCAAATCAGATACATCTGCTTGCTCTGGACCATCCAGGGTTTCCCTTCCATGCCACCTTTGAGGAGAATTTTTTAGGAAGAAGATAAGCTGCAGCACAGAGGGCTGTGTTCTCATTCAGTCTCAAATGCAGTCATGTCTTTTTACTCTGAGTTTCAATATTTTAAAGCACTCCAGAGACACTGAACATTCGGGCAGAACTCATTTGACTGCTGTTATTCCAGTTTCCATAACGTGTCACGGAAACATGCTTAACCCCGTGGCCCAAAGGAGGAGCTGGTTGTGGGCAAGGGATACAAAGATTTTTCCTTAATTTCTATTCTTGGTGCATCCAGTTCTCTGCATGTTGCAGCACTTTCCCAGAGCATGGTTCCTATATTTTACTGCTCTTTCTCTTAAGCTGGCATGTGCTGTAGCACGTTAGAAATAGCTACATAATTTCACAGCTTGTATCCCTTCATAAACTTACTGTCCAAAGTATTATTTCTTGCAAGAAGTATAGATTTATTTTTCTTAAATATACAAATTTTAAATTGCCCTCAGGACTCGAGCCATTTATTCTTAAATTGAATCTTATTTATTGTAATCCAGTTCCAACTGATAGAGCATTCCTCATATTATTGTGACAGAAATAAACACGGAGCTATAAGTGCTATCTTGGCAGAGAGTTATATGAGCTTGTAATAACTGCATGCAACTGAATTTTCATTTTACTTTTATTTATTGGAGAGCTGTCCTAGGATTTTGAATTGATTCCTCACTTTTGTTTGCATTTATGTATTTCTTCAATAAAAGGAAGAAATCTCCTGTTATTTCAGGCCTCATCAACCTTCCTGAAAAAATAACATGAGTAATAGTAGTATAAGGAAAATTGAAATACTTAACTGCGGTTTTCTATCCATGCTACAAGAAATCTCTGCTAAAACAGCAAGTGCTCAGAGCAAAGGTGGCTTAGAATGACATCTGTGCATTGAAAAAGCTTTCAGGGAACAGATATTATAATGTATTAACAAATAACAGGTGGTACATGCATTACAGTTTGCTCTGAATAAAGCAAACCTGGGGTTAAAAAGGAGGAACTTCCCCAGAGATGAGGGAAAGTCACTTGTCAAATATCACAACACGAGGTGTAATGCAGGAATATTCAGAATATATACATCTTTATCAGTGCTTATCCTTTAAAAGTCATGGATGTGGAATCCATGGCACGTTGTTGCTGGCAGCAGGAAGGAAAACTGAAAATGCTTTGGAAGGCTGGATGGTGCTGCATATATGGACATCCCACGTATGTATGGCATCCACCTGGGAGCTGGGAGCAGTCAGCTGTGCTTCCTCAGGGCATTTAAAGCAGCCCTGGTTCAGCCTGTAAAAACTGCTAATTTTCCACAACAGTGAAATATGTATTTTCTGAGTCAAGACTCTGTCACATCAGAGTAGCAGCAGTCCCTACAGAGGGACCTTCATATCCATGTGACGTAACAAAGACTAGAAAAAGTACATTCTGGTCTTTTCTTTTTTTTTTTTTTTTTCTAAAATACTCCATGCAGGTAGTTGTTAATTTTACAATAAGAGATACCAACTCAAAATAAGTGAACTTCAGATTCATGCAACTGTTCCCAGTTATGTGATAATAATGTTTACATTGTCTGTTTTTTGAAGTCTCAGTCCTAGAAAACTTGCATGTAATTAGTTGAAGCATTTTGGGGTAAGAGAATGCAAAGTCTGCAGTGTATTTTTATAGCATGGCATTACTGCTGTGCCATTAGCACTTAGTGCAGGGATCTGTTCATTGCTCCTTTCTAACTGGTGCCATAGAATCACTTCAAAAGTATCTTTTAGGAAAAGTGTTTCTTGTTTCTGTGATAGGACAGGTAATAAAATATAATCATTGGTTGAAAATTCTGTAGTATAAGAAATCTTTCCATACCTGGGGGGAAAATATTGAGGATCCATTCCTGTGGCTGATTTTCCGTCTTTGTTAATGAAAATGTTGGATAGTTCATGAATTGAGCGTTTCTTGATGGGACATTTCTGGGATGGAGAACCATGGGAGAAGGTTTTTGTGAGACTTTCAGCACAACACTCTTTGCTTCAGTTGCTGAAAACCAGGAGTCGTTGAAGATGGTATATGAGACCAATTTGAGTAGAATTACAGCCCAGCTGGGTTTCTCTGAGCTACCAACAGGGCCAGAAACTCTTCTATTTCTTAGGAGAACTCAGCTGAGATGCTGAATTGGAGCTGTACCAATCAGTGCTACCTGTACCCAGGGCAGATCTCATTTTCTCTGATGTGTGGGATGTTTACTGCTATCACAGAGCAAGGGTGAACCCTTCCAACTGTGAGACCTGGGTGATGATTATCATTGCTCTGTAGATTCTGTTCCTGATTGTCTTCTAATACGCACAGAAAAATGTTCCTGAGAGACTTGTAGGTTACTGAAAGCTTCTGCCTCAGTAAACCCAAAGTAATTCTGCTCAGGAAATAACAGGCAATGTCAGACAGGCTCATCTTCGCCCTCTTCTTTGTGATTACTTTTTGAAAGTATTTATTTAACTCTCAGCTTGTTTTGTCTTTTCCTTCAACTTGATTTCACAGCAGACCCTGCAATAATTTACCCACTTCATGGACTATTTGAGGATTAGGAAATACTTAACAATTCAGTAGAGCAGACAAGGGAATATTCCAAGTTTCTTCTTGCACTGCTTACATTCTTCATCTCTGGGAAACATCTCTCCATGTTCTTTCCAGGGCTTCATCATTCAGGATTTTGAACATTCTGCTTGGCACATTGAAAAGATAATTCCCTGTTTAAAAAAAAGTTCCTTACAGGTCTTGTATTCCTCTTTCCTGCTGTGTATCTCTGTTAGTGTTTGTATCTGCTCCTTTAAACTCAACAAAGAAACCAGCTTTTTAAAAGTTACTCTTCCTTTACAGATCTAATCTCTTGGGCTCTTGGATAGCCATGCCAGGCTTCTGCTTGTTTTCCTGCTGTGAAATCTCATGCTATTAGACACATTCAGCTGCAAAATGAGTGTTTGTATAATTTTCCATGGTATACCATTAATATGCTTATTAATTCTAGTAAATCTCACCTTGTTTCTTGACTCGCTGAATCAGTGTATTGGCAGATTTGACACACAACTCTTATCCTTGGCTTGTGACAGATTTCAGAGAAGTTTGCATAAAATATGCTCCAGGACCATGGATTTCAACAAAGAAAAATTTTCTTATATCCAATAAATCACAGATTGTTCTGTGAATTCATATTTTTTGCCTTTTCCCCCATCTGTGAAGTTCTTGCTTGAGGTTTCTCACCCTTTGTGGGTCTGAATCCTTCCAGCACAGAGCTGAGAATCCCTTGACGTCCCCAGAACCTTAGGAGCCACAAGCTCCTTGTGCAGTCAGATGAGGGGTCCTGAGCTTTCTTTCCTGGTATAAAGCCCTGTCCTTGTGCTGAAAATGTGTGATGATGAGGGACCTGTTCTGGAGGTGGTCTTTGAGCCCCAGTTGGTCCCCTGCAAATAGGCTGGACTGTACCATACACCACCCTGATTTATGTGAGACATCACGTCCTGATGCCTTCATAGACAGCAACTTAGTGTTTCAGAGGAGTCTGCATGTTACAAAAAGGGCAGCAGGTGTTATTTAGACTCAATTGACCTTGAAATTGATTTCTTTATTTTATGACTTACTGAGGGGAGATTAATACTTTTTTTTTTCCTGCAGCCTGAAACAATTTACATGGTAATAGAAGGCATAGTCAGTCAAATAAATTGCTGGAAGTAGTGGTGTTCCAAGAAAGAAAATATGGATCTTTCTTGCATTGATTCTTTTTATCCCCAGGGAGTTGCTCAGACTCTTAACGCTGGGGACAGACTGCCAAAATTTATTTTTCCCATTAAAGGCAGAAGAATGGATAGTAATGTCTGTTAGCTGACATTTACTCCAAACTTTCAATTCGAGGGGTGGGGAGAAGGTTGGGCCCCATATAAAATTTAGGGAGTATTTTAATGCTAGTTCATGATTTCTCTAAGGGCAGATGGCAAGAAAAGGAAATCATAAGAAACTTCTGGAAAGCCTGTTGTGGACACAGCACAGCTGCCCTTTGTAACAGGACAGACCCTGATAATAAAATAGCCTGTAAATGGTTGTTGCAATTCCACTTTCAAGTACTAAGCAGAAATTATCTCAAAATACAAATGTTAATGGAAACAAGAGACCTAAAAGAAATTACCTGGAGGAGGCACTGATAGGAACATGAAGTATAACTCTCTAGGAGGGAGAAAGTTTCCCTTTACTGTGCTGCTGCAAATGCTGCAGTGCTGAATCCATGTAATTTCCATTTTCCTGTAGACTCCAAGACAAGTGCAGAGTTAAATGATTTGTCAGTGGCATAATACTTTGCATAACCTGAACATGTATGAGATATTATGACATATTACCTGAAAATGAGTGTGAATGTAACTCCACAAGCCAATTTTTTATTTGCTGTGAATACAGAAATGTTGTATAGGAAAGTGTCTTATATATGAAAAACACTTTTTATGGGAATTAATCTCTTGTGTATCAGAAAGCTGCCTCTGAATGTTGTCACTGCAGCTGTGGAGAGTGAGGGACTATTTCAGTCTGTGGTACAGGAGGAGGAGAGGCTCTTTGGTGGGTACCAGTCCAAGCAGCTGATACTACTGGGGAAGGCACTCAGGCTCTTGCTAACATGCTTGGATTAGCCAGGATTATTGCTGGAATTCTCTGTCCCCCCAAAATAACCTTGACCCGAAGAGTTTTTCTTATTTTGCTTTTATTTTCTGGCTCAATGTTCCTGGATTATCACATGTGCAAGTGAGTTATTAATGTGGAGCATCACAAGCTTCCTGAGGAGTGTCCCATACACAACACTGGTCCAAAGCTGTTTGCACTGGTTCAGTGCAATGTTTAGAAAGAAATTGGGGGGAGGAGGAGGGAGAAAAATAGTATATTTTTTTTCCTGCATTCTGGTCTCTTTAGTTGTAACTGCAAAGCCAAGCCCAGCCCCAAAATGCTTTGTGTCCTCACTTGTGGAATGCCAGTCTGATGTAGGAGGAGCTTCCTGAGGGATAGAAACTAGGGATTTTATATTGCTTTAGCTCCTTCTTCTAATGCAACAGGAAGTCATTTTTTGGAAGATGGTAAGGGAATTTTGAGTGTTGAGAAACTTCATCCAAATTTCATGTTGAGGTTGTGCAGGCCTAGTTCAGGAAGTTCTGGAGTTCTTACCTGAGTTTCTGAAAGGTAGATGTATCATCACCCTCTCCTTCCCAACCCACTGCCTTCTAAAGCAGGGATAAGACTACTGGCTTTCTTGGGGATCATTACAGTAAACCCAAAAATGTGTGTAATTTAGTCAAGAGGATCTAAGGCACAGGATGAATGGCAATGAAAATCTCCATAATCCAATGTTTTACTAATGTCTCCTCTGAGTGTAATTGTAGTGGTGCTCAATGTTGGTCTTTATGCCTGATATGTGAAGTGCCAACTATTATGTTTAATCTGATTATTTTTTCCCCCCTTCTTCTCATTTCAGGACTATAAATCTGATGTTATGACTCTGGTTTCCAGTGCCAAGAACAGTCCTCAAGGTCCAGTAAGTAAAGCATTTTGCTGAACAGATTAGATTCAGCATTGCTGAATAATTAGATTTTTGTAACTGATTTTAGATCTTCTTTTAAATCGTCTCGGTCATCAATCACTGGAACTGTTACCTGTGACACCTTGCTGCTTTTGAAGTGACTGTGCTTGAATTGGCTTAAATGCTCTTTAATACATGAATATTTAGGGTAGGGAATATCTATCTTACCAAAGAGAAGAAAACTGATTAGATTTGTTGCAGTTCAGTTTGTTAATAGCCCACGGGCTCTGTCTTGGGTGCTAAGAACTGTGTCATCTCAACACACAGACTGTGCTGGGGAGGGATAAAATCTGAGGGAACAGGAGGGTGGGGTACAACTGCAATCCCATATTACAGTGATTTCCTCAGAGGAAGGTAGATACAAAAGCAGAGAACAGAATTTGGGTCAGTTCAGTGCTGTTGCAAGAGCAAAGAGTTCACAAGAGCAATGTCACTGTTGGCTGGAAAACTGAGCAGGGCTGGACCAAGAGGGAACCACCTGGCTTAAAGGATGGAAATAACCTGTCTGCCTACTGCACACTTCATTTCCCATAGAATATTATCCCATTGGCAGGAAATGTGTACCATAAAACAAGTTTATGCCAAGGTGTGGTAGGCCTGATTTACAGAGGTGCTGGTGACACTCACCTGATTTCATTAAGAGTTAATAATTCATTGCACTCATGTCCCTTTAGTCTTCTTTTTCTCTCTCTGAAACAGCAATATTTTGTTATGGGGCCTTTCCAAGTGCCTCTTGTTGGATAGTACCAGGAATTAATATTATGTCATTCTATGCACATTTGGGTTTTCTCCCCTCTTGTGATTATCCAAACTTTATCTTTTCAGACTTGAGGTCACAGGAATGTGGATTTCTGTCAGAATAAGGAAATACACAGTATTCCAAGTGTTTGGCAATTCCTTTTTTCCTGTTTACAAGCATGATTAATGCAGTTTTAAACATAAAAATCAAACATTAACAGCTCCTTGAAAGGAGGAGGTGGCTGGACTCCCTCCAAATGAACACTGCCTTTCACTGTCTTCTGAAACTGCTTAGTCACACTGACAGAGAGACAAAAATATCTTGAAAGGTGAAAAAACATACAAAATATTTTTAATTTATCTGATGATTGACAGAACCCTCCATACACAGAGTTTTGGAAGAGTATCTTTCAGTACTTTTCTGCACTGGCTCTGATGTCTCCTACTGGAACATCTTGCCACACAAAGTTACAGCCTTTCTGTTTGTTTGTCAGAAGTGAACTTGGAGAATAATGTTCTGAGACGTGGAGGTTTATTTTTAGAAACTTGGGGTTTTTTTGTGCTTCATATATTTGCATTGAAATTAGGTTTGTGTCGGATAAAAATGAATGTTTTGATGAACGATGTAGTGTTTTTCTGGCTGAATGTGTTTTCTAAAGTAGAAAATGCTCTGCTGCAAGTGCAGGACTAGATTTGATGAACACCTGTCAGTTTGTATTGAAAAGCTCCCTCTTCCCTTGGAAAAAGAGGGGTTGAGGTGGGGGCTTTGCAGAATTTGGTGGTTAAACTTACCCTGGAAGTTGTAATTTTAATTTTTTTTTAATTATTATTACTCTTCAATCCTTTAGTTGCTGTTTCTCTAAGAAAATGTCCTCAGTCTTCAAGGCAGTGACTTAACAAGCAGGATTTCAGTTGTCTTCCTTGAGCCTCAGTAACTTAGAATTTAATTATTGTATCTTTTTGAGCAATGGGAAGAGTTATAAAGGGACATCTCGCAGTGCATTTTGATGGACTGAAAGAGGTTGTGATGGGAAGAGAAAAGGGTTTCCTGTTTTCAGTGACATTTCCTATGCCACACAACCATGGCATAAAAATAATGAGTTAAGAGTTGAGCTTATTTCTCTTGAAATTACACTGTCTCTGTTGTTGCTTGGAAAATTGTTTGTTGTGATGGATGAGAAGGAATACATAGATTTTTCAAATGTGTTGCCAGATCATTGCTTATAGAACAATCTGGTAATAAAAGGAGAGTTGACAGATGAGAATTCAAATGGATCTGAGAATGAATTATTGAATAATGCCCCAGTTCCAGAGCCTGAAAGGCTTATTATCAGGTTTTGGGGTTTTTTTAAATAATTGTTGGCTGCTTTTGCTCTTCTTAGTGACAAATCCTATATGAAAGTCTAATGCAACTGCATCTCAGGCTGAATTCATTTCTGTGGTACATCACTGAGACTGTGTTGAAAGGGCTGGAGTTACCATGATATAAAACTACAGCAGTGAATCAGATCTATCAAACTTTGTATTTCTTGAGAGATAAAGCTGCCTAATAGATTGTTTGTTAAATAATTCAAGATGTTTTCATTAAGCTGAGTGATTGAGCCTTTTAAAACCTTTTGTTCTCAAAGCTCATCCAACAATTGGTTATACCTGCAGAGCTAAGGAAATCCAACTGAAGAAATTATTGTTGGAAGCTTTAGGAAGTTGTAAAACTACTGTCTGTCAAAATCTGGAGGGCTGGATTTGGGTTGGATCCTGCCATTTCTGTCCCTTTTCCTCATGGCTTCCTCTAAGTGCTGTTCTCTTCTCTCTGCTATGAAGAGTTTCATACTCTTCTCTTGGGCTTCCTTAAAATCTCATTCCTGCTTATTAAAGGTTTATGTTTTCTAAAATGCCTTTGATTTCCCCCCAGTCTCCATTTCTGAAACTCTTGTCTATATATTGATATTTGATAACAAATATCATGCGCTGGTTTTAATCAAGAGGTGTTGAGAAAAGGTAGTGGGAGTAAAATAGGGCTCTTCAGGGTAATTCAGTAGGGACAATAATGATTTTTGCTGCGAAATAAAATCACTGCAAGAATTGCTGCCTGTGATCTGAATAGAAATGGGCTGGTACCTGAAATTACCTCATCTCTGCTGCTGCTTTGGGAGGGATATCTATTAGCTGAGGATAATGGCTTGCAAAAAAAAAGTGGATTTCGTTAAATTTCAGATTTCTATTGAATAGAATGTATCTGAGCACCACCATTCTTAAAAAAACAAACAAAAAAACCCCAACAAATCACACTAAATGGACCTGTCACAACCAGGGAGGCAACAATACACTTGAAGGAAGAAGTAACTCTTCCCAGAGCATCATCACAGAGCATTTGGATAATGTGTTGGGTGGCAGGGAAGAGTCTCCTGTTCCAGGGAGAAGAGACAGTGCATTGTGCAGGTATCTCAAATGGTACTTGGGAGCTGATCTGACTTGTGAGAGTAAAACAAAAATAAATCTGGGGGAAATTTTGCTAAATTTATTTTTATTTCTCACATTAAGCTGTAGAAGTGCTGCAAAATACAGAAGGTTTTTTACAGTTTTATCACATGAGGGCAAACTTTATCTGAGATGCCCAATGTGGGAAGATTTGTCAAGTTTTATGTCACATTACTCAGTTGAGTATCCAGACAAATGAAATGATTTGCTGTGTTGATGCAGAGCAGATGGGAGAAGTCAGAAGCACTTACAGAACCTTTTGTTCCTGACATCTCCATTTGTTTGCAGTGCTCTTGCTCACTCTTAATGCACATGGCTGTGTGTTTTTATCCCATTGGATGAACTGGAGGTTGCAGTCCATACTAACTGGAAATGATCTCCCTGAAAATACTCCAACATCATTTAGATGATGAGACAGACATCTAAACATTACTAAATGATACAACTGTTACAGCTTGTATAGAGAAAACCCTCCAATTATAAATGTCACTGAAATATAAATGAAATTAAGACAAACCATTCATTTTTACATTCAAATTCCTGTAACATATCAACACCCTTTTCCTCTGCCATCAGGTTATCACTTGTCTGTTGTTACTAAATCAGGTGCATACCTTGCTGAGTGTTGGTTATCAGGGTTAACTTTGCCTGGAGTGGTAATGGTGAGGTGTGTGCAGTGTTGGAGCTGATTTATTACACTTACAATAGCAGATTTGTAGGATAAGTTGACAGAGGTTGACATTTTGAGTTTTTCATTGATTAAAATCAAGTTTGGTGTTGTCTGGCAGGAGAAATGACGCCCAGCAATTCCCTGTTCTAGCAGCTGCCTTCCTTTCATTGTCAGAGGTTCTTCTGCTCCTGTGCTTTAGCAAAGGAGGTGAAAGGCAGAGGAAATAAATTGGAGTAAACAATTTGCAACAGCAGAAAATTCAAGTGCTAACGAGCAGGTGAATCCAGTTTTGGTGTGGAAAGAAAAGCTGGGATTGGACAGCAGCTCAATGCAGAGAGGAAAGACGTGTTCAAAGAAAAGGATGATTAAAGTGAATGTAGGTTCTTTGTGTTGTTACTCCCAAAGGATCAGCCACACTGAGAGGTGAAGGTTCTCAGTGAGGTTTCATCCCACAACTCTTCTACTTGAAAGATTTAGGATGTCACCCCATGGGGTACATGAACGGGGTTGTCTTAAAAAGAACTGTAGAACAAGCAAAGGAGAAAAACAAAAGCCTTTGCTGCTGTTAGTAAACAAATTTTGGGAATTTCAAATATTGGAATTTAGCAGACTTTCAGGGAGGAGCTTGTGAGCACCCTCACAATCTAAGAATAAATGAATAGAAATTAAGAAAAAAACAAAGTTGTGTTAAAGCTCCCCAGAAGTTGATGGTTTTTATTGCCAGCAGTACTAAATTCGTTGTGGGGTGGAGAGTGCTCCCATAGGCAGGATACAAGAGACTGCAATAAATAAGGTATAAATATAAATTTCACACAGCCATTTTGTAAATCTCTACTTACATAATTCAAATGAAACCAAAGGGAATGGGATAATTTTGCCTTCCTCGTCCTTCTGATCTTTTCCTTTTGCTTAGTTTTCAGTGAGGAGTTGCTAAAAGGTGCTACTGGAAAACAAATGAATAAAATTATTGATTTGCATAACTATTTGCACAAGCAAGACTCTTAACCATTGTCCAGCTGCCCATCAAACCAATTCTGTTTAACTGTGTTATGGGAATCCCATACCATTCATTTCAATGCTTTTATCCTTCTCTTAGAGGCAAATAAATCAATCCATCATTAAGCTGAAAAGTATTTATGGTTGTTAATGTTCTCTTTGGTTTTCTTCTGCATTCTGCCCACGTTAACAATGTTTGTAAAGCATCAATACCCAGCATTTAAAACCCCCAACCCAAAAACAAAGGAAACTTCAAAACAGAAAACATACTTCTAAAAGCAATAGAAACTATTAGATGTGTAATATAAATTAGACAAGTTCCCTACAGCCTACCCTCAAAATGACCCCTTGTAGCTCCCCTTATAGTTGTTGTATGACTTTATATATGCATTGTGAGGTGTATTTAAGAGCCAACTTATGGATATTCATTTTCTGCCAGTTTTGAGCTGACTTGCTTTAGGACAGAACGTCATAATGGTCAAAATCAGGATTTTATGTGTTACAATGAACTGAAATCTCATCAGGACACTTGGCTGAGTGGTTTTTGTCACGGGGGATGACAGCGGTGATGAACTCCGAGATTTAAAGCGTGATGACAAGATGCCATCTAGTGACAACTGGGAGGTAATTGTAGCTCACAGTCTGTACAGAAATGTTCGCTCCTCGTTTTGAGGATTCCCAAATTGTTCTTCAGAGCAGAAATTCAACCACTGCCAGGATACTCAGAACTTGTCTTTCTGGAACAATGTTTTGCACTGGATTCTGTTTCTGCTGCACTAAATGTGGGTCCCTGGGACTCAGTCCCTTTGGTTCCTGGGCTTCCCTCTGCCTTTTCTTTGCCAAGGCAAACACTGGCACTGCTGCTTCCCAGCTCACCCAGACTCTCTGGTCAGCCTAAAATGTGTTTCTTGGTGAATTTGGTGTAGTGCTCTTACCTGGCACAGACTGTATATACTAACAGTGGAAGAGAAGCTTTTTTGAGTATAGAACGTTTGAACTTCTTGTTTTAAAAAACCCCCTAGATTAATCTAAACTTTTGAGTATTTGCATATTTATCTGTTCCTTATTGAAAGAAAGACCTTTTTTTTTTATTTTCTTTTTTTTTTACTTGCTCTTAGAAATATCAGATACATAAAATGTCTGGGGTTCTTTGTCAGGAAAGTTATTTACTTTTAGTGGGGAAGCACCAGTTTGACAGAGATTGCAATGAGGTACCTGCTATTTAGGTAAAATGTGGAATGGCCTGTGTGCCTTGCTGACAATAGACACGTGGTTTTCCTGGGGAGAGTCAAATCTGATTTGGAGGATGCTGTCTCACTGCAGCCTGGGAAAATCATGGCTGAGGCAGTTTAATTTTGTTCCAGAAATAATCCTTATTGTGGGTTAGCTGGGTTTCTTCAGTGACCCTTGTGTGTATAAATGTCAAATGATACCAAGTTTTGCAGGATGTAATTTTGACATCTAAGGGTTCAAATCAGCAAAGTCCAGCACGTGTCAGGTACCTCCTGAAAAAGGCTGTAATCACCCTCTTCTTATTTAAAGTTAACAGGGAACAGAATGTTCTTCACTTCTCAAAAAGGGGCTGTTTACAAACAGTGAGATCACTGGAGGAGTCATTGCATAGATGTCCTCACATCACAGACAACTTGGATATTCTTAACATGAAGCACAGGAACAGCTTGTTTGGGAAAGATCAAGGCACTTGCCAATAGGGAGCATTTTAGTAGGAATCTGGCAGGCCCAGGATCAGGATTTGTGGGTACCTGTTAGAACAGACACAGCTAAAATGAATTTGCATGTTTTCATCCTAAATGCAAATTATGGGCAGAAATTAAAACAATTTACAGTTATCACATTTGGAGATTCTGACAGTCTGAGTGTGTTCAGGGTAAAGATCAAATGGCTGAAAATAAAGTGTGATATTGATCTCTTGCCTTGACTGTTGATGTAATTCCACAGGAGCTATGGAGGAAGCGCATGTGTGGAGGGATAAATTTGCTTCTGAGGAGATGGCTAAACATCCATTTAATGCAGAATAGTATTAAAAGAATGCAGGATGAAATAAACTCCCCAAAGCAATCTGTAGTATTGATGTTTTTTAAAAAGAAGGGGTTATGAGAGTAATTGAAGCAATTGTGGGTTTTGCATGTTGCTCATCAGTGTTTTCCAATTTACATCCTAAGAAAACTGGCAGTAATTTCCTGCCTAAGTAAGATGGAAAGTGCTGTTAAGAGCATGACAATGGTTGTACCTGGTGAGACTATCCTGCTTTATTCCAATATGGCCAGTTACAGGTATTATAAACCTCTAAGAACAAGCAGATGTGCAATAATCTTTTTTGTGTGTTCCTGAATTTCCTCAACTTATGACCCAGTCATAATGGCTTGTTGGAAATCTCCATTTTTGCCTTCAATAACCTGTAATAAATATTCTTCTCAACATTTTTTCTGAACAGGTTTTCTGAACCTGCAGGCTTTTGGGGCATATCTTTAACTCTGTCTTTTGAAAATTCAGTAGAATGGGGCTTCTGCCTATTAGAGAAAAACAAAAGGTTTCTAAGTTGCTGCTGTTTTATTTTAAATTTATGTATAACATTGGAAGGAATCTACGAATTTTCTCATATACAAAAAGCCGTAGTAGAATAATTCAGAATAAAAATCTGTATCTAAGTATCTCTTTAATGCCACATGATTTTTGATTATGTGAAAGCCACTGAAAAATCTCACATGAGTAAGCTGCCAGTTGAATGTTTGTAGTGAGTTATAGCTGTTACTAATGCCAAATATTGTCAGAGTAAACTGTGGGTTTGATTAAACATTTCTATAATGATGCTATCAAGGCCTCAAGCATCTGAAATATGGAAAATAAATGTGTGAAAGTACCAGCAAAGAGAAAAGTAAAACTGTGAGGCCTTTAGTGGATGTGCCAGAGTGTGGGTGTTTGTTATTCCATCTCCATTAATAAAATACTTCATGACTGTAGTAACAAAATGTGAGGCAAAATGAAGGCAAGGAACTGGGACTGAAGAGAAGCTGGAATATGATCCATAAACACCCAAATTGCAGGAAAGAATGGTGAAGCTCTCTTACAATATCTGAGAAAGCTTAAAATACCTGGTTTGACATGTTTTTTATAAATGGAGTCACAACTCCAATATTGCTGGAAAATTCCTTACCTGCAATTAGGCAACAGATCCATAACCAAACTGAACATTTAAAGAATAAGAACTAGGGAAGCAAAAAAAAAAATTATTAAAAAATCATCATAGTGCTGGTGTAGAGCAGTGGAATGAGAGTGAAAACCAGAATTACCCACTTGGAGAAGTGACATCTCCCAGTCAGACAAGTTTACATGGAATCCACCTGCACTGGGAGCAGGGGTTTGCCTCTGGATCAGGGTGAGGGAAGTTTTGAGGTGAAAAGTATTGCTGGAGAAGACAAATCCATTTGGGAAAAGATGACAACCTGTTGCCTCACAAGCAAACATTTTCTCTGTTAGCCCCCAGTGATATAAATATCAGAGATGTTGTAAATCCATCCTAGCATTCCTAATGCCTGTTTGCTCACTAAATGAATTAATTCCTACAGAATATTGGAATAAATATTAAATATTGAATTGAACTCCTTTAGCATCATGTACTGTGGCTAATCTTCCCCCTTGGCTCATTGGGAGAGGGCAGGTGTAAAAGATAATTAAAGTTAACTAAAGTCAAATTGTCTTTTCAAGCTTGCAAAACAATGTTTTCCCTTTTTTTTTTTCAAGCACATGATACTGTTTTCAAATCTTTTGATACATAAAATAGCTATTTTTAAGTTCAAGAAAAAATATTTTTCTTTGCCAATAAGAGAATTATAATAATTATTTACCCTTATTGAGGGAGAAGAGTCAGTACTTTGACAGAAGTCCTGGAAGGTATAACTCAAAAAAAAAGCAAATATTTTCAATTTTTTATGAATATTTCCTATTTTCTGGCTAAAAAGGTTCTGCTGTTTCAAATCAAACCTTTTGTAACAAGAGCCCTGTATTTACAGGCAGAAGGTCAGATGGCCCATTTGCCACCTGTATCTCTTGGAATACCTTTTTCATTTTGTTGAATTTTTATAATTGTGGACAGAAAAGAACTCACCACATAACAATGTATAACAAATATCAGAGTTTAGAAGAGTCTGGTTTTCTTCCTCTCTTTTAAAACAGGCACAGCACCATCCCCCCTAACACTGATATACTGATATATCCTACTGGGGAGGGTGAAATCTCACTGCCATGTCTGCCTGAAGTGTGCCTTAATCACTGGGAGGGAATATTTAAATATATTACGAAGGGTAGAAGCCACATTTTTCTTTACCTACCCCTGTGTGTGTCAGAAATCTCCCTTTTGTGTGTGATTTCAGTGAGCAACCACAGCAGCAGATGCCAACTTCCATGAAGTGTTTGTCAGAGACACATTTGTAGCCTTCAGGTGTTATGACTCTGATACCTTGAAAATATTTTAAGACTACACCGTGTGCCTGCTATTAATGTTAATTTTAGGAGGCTTTTTATCTTTTCTCCTGAGTCCTAAATATGTCTTTGTGAATTCCTTTACCCCTGAACTGACATATCTCTTCTTCTCAGTTAAAAGTACATTTATTCTGTTGAAAGAACTGGGACAGCACCATTGTCACATATGTATTTCCTACATTCTCTGATTAAAATCAGGTGGAAGTCAGGCGTGTTTGGGTATCCTCTATGTAGTTTGTGGTGTTTTATTTTAGCCTTTTTTTGCTCTGTACAAATAGGGTAGTTTTTATATGCTACAGGGAAAAAAAAAAAGAATTTATTGTGACTCTGCAACTGGGCTTTGTACAAGAGCAGCCAGTGTTTTTTTCTTTTATGAAATTATTGCACAAAATCATCAAGGTTTTCATTAAGACTATTAAAGGAATGTCATAGCTCACACTGGAGTGGTGGGGAACTTCAAAAAGGAGCTGTGATTAGTGGGTTCTGTGGTGTTTGCTGACCTGAAAGAAAGTAATTAAGGGGATAAAACCCCTGTCTCCTTGTGTACCATGGTATCCTACAAACCCATGGCTGTGGTCTCTCTACACCTGGGAACAGATAATCCTTTAAGTCATGAGAGTGGGATATAAAAAGCAAAAGCATTCCTGGCAAACCCCTGAAATGACTGTCCAGCTCAGGGCTGTTTACATCTCTGAATTCTGCCCACCCAAGTTATCAGTGCACAGGCAAACTGCCTCTTTTCACTCCTGTTCATATGAGATGTGTTCTTGTATTAAAAGGGCTGTTATTTCAACATTTTACCTCAATAAAGACTTAACAGGGGCCCAAGATGCATCTATTCTGCTTTAGGTTCGTGGACTGTGTTGAAGTGGGCTTGTGATTTGTTTTCTACCCAGAGTTCTGCCTTTCTGAACATTTCTCCTTTCCTGAAGGACATTAGGAAGTGCTTTTTGAACAAAACAGATGAAGATATTACACCTTAGTCCAATAAGCAAGATAAGGCAGCTTTCCAGGTTTGTATTTTTTCCCCTTTAAAAGTAAGTTGGAAGTCATGTTTTATTTTTCATAGGAAAAGTTATATAGGTCCTTGAGCCCAGACTAACACCCAATTCTGGTGAGGGAGAGCCCTCATGCTGCTGCTTTCTTTGTGCTGGTCCCAGGGTTCTGGATTTGCCCACATAAGGTGTTAATGCAGAAGAATTTGCTCTCCACAGGATCTCCAGACCTGCAGGCATTTCTGCTTGCTGATCAGAGCAAAATATCAGTGTTTTCTGCAAATTCTCTTGTGATCTGAGCGTTATTAGCAGTTTCTGAACTGGTGTGGGACTAATTTCTGAGTTTCTCCCTTCTGCTTTGACTGACCCATCACACTGTGGAGCACATGCTGTGCTGCTCTGCAGCACCCAAGTCCAGGAGATGGCATTTGCCAGGATTATCCCAGGTCACACTGAAAAGTCGTGGTATTAATTGATTGTCTTGGTTTAGGAAGCTATCCAGGATATAAAGAATGAGGGGAAATATCCCACCACCACTTGTGTATTGTAAGACAAAACCCACTGCACAAGAAAGCCAGAATTTCATGGTGGGAAGCCCCTATTCTATTCCATAGGATAAATGGAAGACAGAGAAAACCTGATTAACAAAGTAAATGGTGTGATTTAAGTTTTTGAGAAGGGAATAAACATCACAGCTTGTAAGGTGCCTGTGAATGTAATAAATTCCAATGACTCCTGTACAGGGAGGTTCTGTCACAGATATGGGCTTAGCAAAGGCTCTGCTTGGTCTGCCTGATGTGGCTTCAAAAGTCAGATCTGCAAGTACAAACCAATAAAACCAAAACCAAGGCAAAGACCTGGATTTCAGGTTTTCTGTCAAAATAAGGACATCTCTGGTCTGACTTTTTACGATTGTGAATAAAACTACTGAAAGTGAGCAGAATGAATGAAGTGGGATTGCAGGGGTCCTGTTCTCATGTCTAGGTGCCCTATCAGCTGATTGCATCCCCCTGTGGTTTTCTTTTTTAATTAATTCCTGAATTACCTGAGGAACAGTACTTCTAAAAGGAAGTGGGTTACCTGAAGTTCAAGTTCTAGGTGTCAACATATAATATTTGAACATCTTTTCCTGTTTCAATTATAACAGTATCTCTATGCTATGGTGCAGTCTTTGTGGACTAAACCTTTTAAACTTCCTTTATTTCTCCCGGGTTGGACAGGGAAGCTCGGGTTTCTCAAAGACTATTATTTACCTATTCCATGCTCTTATTGGGGTGGTTTCTAGGTCTGGCTATCTCCAAGTTCAACTGTGTAACACAATCATATAGAACATTCTGAACAATTCTGAAATCTTCAGTAATTAAAAATAAGAAAAATAATACAATCCTGCAATTTGACCTTGACTTCTTATGGCACAATCTGATTTTACCAATTCCTGATTAGCTGTGTTAGCAGGCTGGTATAATTTCTACAGGCAAATTTACTGTCTTCTCTTGATAAATGAAGCTGTTGTCCCTCTAGTTAACATGTTCTCCCTGGGGACTATTATGGTGTCAACAGCATTTTGAAAAATTGCTGCAGAACTGAGAAGGACAGAAAAGTATGTTGGTGCATGTTTCATTCATTTACCTTTGCCTCTTTTTTACTTACTCTCTAGTCCTCTCAGTCTTGTCCAAGCCACTTAAAGAAGTTCTAGAAGATTTATTTTCAGTGGTACATCTCTTGCCTTGTTTTATTTGGGAATCCCACCTCAAGGTTGGATTAATTGGAATGGACAATTGAAGGTTTCTGTCTCTTTGATTTCTAAGAACTTGCACCTGATGGTTTTACAGAGCATTTATTTCCATGTGCTGGGTAACATCTAAATGCTTGTTGCCATCAGCACAGCCAATTATTCTGCCTTACAGTGAGGAAATCACAGAAATATAACAAGGAAAAAAGACATTTTTTCTTTTTGGCCAAACAAAGCACTGCCAATGCAAGAGCTTTTCTGAATGTGATGCTGCTCTTTCATGATACAGAGAGGCTGTGTGTGGGTCATGTGTACTTTTTTAAAGAGCTTTTTTAAGGCACTTAAATATTCTGTATTTCTGCAGAACTTGGAAGGTTTAGGATTGAGCCCCAGACATTACCAGTGCATGTAGTTAACCTTCACCTCAGACCCTCTTTCCTCTCAAAGGTCTCCCATTTCAAAAGCCTTGGAGCTTGTGCTCTGTATGTGTCCTGGGAAAGTGTCTTGCTGCTTTTGATGAAGTGTGGGTCCTGTTTATCACATTTGTGTTCCAATAAATCAAGAGGACAAATTATTATCACAGTATCTCTCTTCAGGCTTTGAGCCCCTGCTGATCCCAGCGTGCCTGGGAATGACTCTGTGGCAGGATTGGTAACACCAGCACAGGGCTCTGGGGCTCTACAAGCCCCAAAAACTGCTGAACCAGTCTTACAGCACAATACTAAAGAACAATTCAGCATTTACATACAACTGTGTTAGGTAAGGAGTTTGGGGAATTTTTGTTTTGCAGTGTTTTCTATCTGAAGGACTTCAAATCACACAATTGAGATCAAAAGATTGAAGTTGATTAATTTAGAAAGGGGATAAGAGCTATGCTGTAGTACAGCAAGCCTTTAAAATGGGATATTGGAATAAAATCTTGATGCAAACATCCATCTAGTTACTGCAGTTGGAGTTGTGTGTGTGTGGACAGACCTGCAGTGGTAACTGTGTGTCGTGCAGCGGTGGGAAGTGGACAGGCAGGGGAATTCAGATTTTAGAACTGATAATTGTAAATATTACTAAAGGCTACTCAGGTCGGAACAGGAAGGGTTGTTTTTTTCTTTCACACACGTTTGGTGGATGGTGAAAAAATAAAAAATGAAGGTGTGAGTTCTGCTGTGTCTGACTTACATCCTCACCCTCAGAGCTCTCAGTCATGCAGATGTTGCCTGTCACAGAGAGCAGCGCCCAGGAACTCAGCCAAAAGCAACCATTAACTGCCCCAGATGTGAGAGGAGACTTCTCAGCTGTTCTCTGTGCACTCAGCTTTAGTGCTGTCGTGGGAATAGCACCAGGGAAATGGGAAACTCCAGAACTGTGCTATGGTGGCCACAGTTCCAGCTCTGCAAGTCGAGTTGGGTGCTCTGGGTCTAACTTGTGAGACACAGCAGTTCTCAGACACTTAGGTTAGGGTGGGGTTTGTTTGTTTGTTTTGTTTTAAATTAATAAGCAAATTGAATAAATGTAAGCACAGATGCTCGTGTTTCCTTTTAAAGATGTTAACAAGCCCTGTTACTGACCCTGATGTAGCATCTTACATTTTCACCTTTTTAAGGCATCTCAATGTCAAACACAACCTTTGTAACAAATACACAAACTGCCCCTTACACAGAGGACCTTTGCTGGTTCTTTTCATCGCTCAAATTCCAGAACAAACTGATCCCATTAAGAAAATTAGCAATGCAAAAAAGAGAAGTTCAATGTAAGGAAACAATCAAAGCTTTTCCAAAGGTGCAATTTTGGGTTATTGTAGTCCAACCATATGCGTACTGTGTTTTCTTTGGGGTTTTTTTTCCCCCCTTCAGAATAATTGGCATATGACAGAATGCTATTTGTCTAGAGAAAATCAGCATTTTAAAAGAGGAAGTAATTCTTAGGACACATTTTTGTTTTTAAGAAAGGTATGGCTTCCAATCCATTGCAATATAAAACAAGTAGCTATTTAATTGTTGAAAGTGGGGAAATAAAGAGTTTCTTCTTGAATAGGAGCATTTATAATTACAGAGAGGTTTTTTTAATATGAGGAGGGAACATGCAGGGGAAGAAGAATTCCAGCTTGCAGAAGCAGAACAGTTTTCAGTGATGACAATTATGCCTTTAATTTGCACCCATTGACAGCCTTATTATTATAATGAGGTCATGACAAGGGTCTTTAACCAGTGCACCTTCAGCTTTTGTCTTCAGTCATCACTGAAGTCTGATTCTGAAAGCTCGTTCTTCTCTCACAAAGGCTTCATTCTGTGAAGATACTTGAACATATTGAAAAGATTGTTGAGATTTTGGATACCATGACGAACTAATTATGGTGTGTAGGATGTGATGTGATGTTACTTCTGTGATGTTATTGCTGCTGTGTCTGTTCAGAACAGTTTTATTATTAATCTGTGGGGGTTTTTTTCTGTTTTATCAGTCAGTTTGTCATCATAACTTCATCTTGTAAATGCTTCAGAGCAATGAAGTTAACTTGATTCTGGGGCTTGGCAGGCACAACTGGATGTTGATTGTTAATTGAAATAAGACACTAAAATAATCAGAATATTGTCAGGACATACAGATGCTAATTTTAAGGATTATTTTGCACTTGCTTATTCATACTTTAATTCCATAGTCCTGGTGGAAGTACTTCTTGGTGGTGGGAGTGGATGGCCTTCCACGTGCTGACTCTTGGAGGCAAAGCTTGAAGTCACCTTCAGGTTCAGAAATGTCTTTCACACCAACAATTCAGTTCCCTCAGGCTGTGCATTTTAAGCAGAGCTGCCTATTAAACCCTGCATCTGTCTTTCCTCAGTGTTGCTCTGGTTTTTTTAGGTCAGGATGTTCAAATGAGCTAAAGTAGGAAGGTAAATAATAACAAGTAATCAGTTCAGTGCTCGGTGCCCTGAGGGCTTTTCTGATGTATCTGAAACTGAAAAAGTTGATGTGATGCAATGATGATATTCTGCATTTGGTTATTTTTGGTAAAGTTGTGCTAAAGGAACACCTTCTAAATCAGAAAAAAATGCACTGGTACAAGTAGCTATATACTGAGGTGTTCTGTTTTTAACAAAATTCAGATGCATATTATTGATTTCGGGAAGTGCCATATAGGAAATAAAGAAATATTCCCAGTTAGTCCAATTCTATATAAGTTACACCAAATCTCTCTTTAGTTACAAATGTAGGATCTTTTAGCTACTTCCCTTTTTTTTCCCCATTGCACTGCTTTTAGTTTCTCTCTGTTGTTTACATACATGACATGTAAGTACTGCCACGGGCTGTCCCCCCCATTGCTGATCTCAGTGCAGTGTATCAAAGCCATAAAAGAAAAAAACCTGACTGGCAGAATTCAGTCTCTCACATTATTTGCAAACTCACGCCAAGAAGTGCTTGTAGCTGCTGAGCAGGAAACATTAGCACCGTTCCTCTGTTCCCTCCCTGTCAAGAAGCAGCTTGACAAAAACAAAAGAGAGATCTGGAAAAAAAAATCGGGTATTCCTGCCAGCACCTCAGCAATCTTTAGTGTCCATCTTCCTTCCTCGATTTTTCTGGGAGCTGTCTGTCTCTCCAGCCCTGCTGTGATGCCCTGTGACCCCACTATCTCCTACCCACACACAAAGGCTCAGGGCACCGTTTTCATTACAGCCAGCGGAGCACTGGGTTGTCCTTGTTAAAACCACACTGAGCATTCTTGCCAGTCCCAGCTGTTGTCTGTGGTACCTTATTTAAGACACAGAAGTAGCTGCTTTCCTTCTGCCGAGGCAGAGATGGGAATTCTGAGTCTGTTGCTGTGGAAGGAGGGGCTGGAGCAGGTTCTCCATCACCCTGACACGCCAGCAGTCACCAGCCCCACACAGAACAGAGCTGAGAGGGAGCACAATCAAGCCACTAGTTTGAAAGTGCAGAGCTGAAAAAATACCCAGCTTCCTGCAATTAAATGTGGAGGAATTAATTATAGTGGGGAGAAATCGATTCTCTTTTGAGGTTCAGGAATGATTTTTAAATGTGCAAAAAGGATGTTAATCACCACAGTGCTGATATTTGGGAAAGGCTATTTAGTGCTGTTAGCTGCCTGAATAAACAATAATGCACAATGTTTATCTCTCAGCCCATCACTCGGTTGTTCCCACTGTCTCTTTCCCTCTCTTTTCCCACAGTGTGATATTTTTGTGTTTCAAAACAAAGGCCCTCACTTCTTTCAGTGTGAACAGTTGAAGTGTGCCAAAAATTCAACCCCTAATGTCAGTCAGCCCACTAAACACCCAACTTCTCTCTGAGCAGAGTGGCACTGTATTGTTTTCTAACGAGCATTTAAAAATACCCTCTAATTTCAGGAGAAATAAGGTAGCTAATTTTGATACTATTCAGTTGTACACATAGACATGGAACTCTGTTCCATGGAACTCCCAGTGTACCTGCCTTGCCTCCCCCAGATTTTGTTGTGCTCTGTGAGAAAACTTTTGCACTCAACTTTCTCATAGCAAAAAAAGTAAGATAAGTTTTCCTTTATTTTGTTTCCTTCCCTGCAGCTTGTGATGAATGAAAGCCAAATGATTTGACAAGAGCTGTCTCCCCCAAATTCTAATTTTTCCGCTTTCTGAACTTCCAGCTTTCTAAAGATGAGCAAATATTGGCCTCTCAGGTTATCTTTACTCTGCCTGTTATTCTAAGTCTGCATATGGAATATAAATCCATGGAAAAATTCAAGTCCTTGGATTTAACTTTAAGGGGCTATAGTACTTTGCCAGTGATCTTTTTTTTCTTTCAGGTGCTGGTCCATGTGCACTGGGAATTTCTTGTACTTTTTAAGTGGAATTTTTTATGTAGTGGTTGGAATTAGTGACCAAGAGATTTTCTCTTGTTTTTAGTGTAAATAGAGAATATTTCCACTGAAGGTACCTAAAGGTCTTTCGATGCATTAGGACGCATCAGAAGGATGTTTATGGAAAGACAAAATAGGTGCAAGGAATCCATTAAAACTGGTAAATTGGTGATGATGAATCCAAGTTCACTTTTGATTTCTAGGGCAGCATTAATACAGTTCTATGGCAAAATACAATTTCCAACTCTCAGGAATGAAGCTCTCAGTAAGCTGGTAACATTTTACCCAGCAACTGTAGTAACTGCTCACCTTCCTAAACAAGGCAATATCCAGCTCTAAATCTCCCATCTGCATATGTGTCAGCCTGGGATTCCTTTAAAGATCTTTTTCTCCTGGTTTTTTTCCTCTTTATTTAAAGTTCTAAGCAGGGAGACTCTTAAGGAGATGGATCTCTAGCAAAGTATATTAAATAATGTGCAATATAAGGAAACATTTAATTGGCATTGCTTTTTAAAATGTCTGGCAGTCTCAAGACGTTAATTTGGCAAATACCTAAAGCCTGAATAACATTCCTTCAAGCACTTTAAGAGCCCAGGGAACACAATAGCAAGATCTGGACCATTAAAATAGTTAACTCAATGTTTTAGTATTTGAACAGTAACAGAACTAAGGTAGGACTAAAACTCCACTGTCTTTTCCAGGGATCCACATCCCATTTCCCTTTATAGCCTCCTGCAGCTGCTAATCAATCATTTTATTTTGTAGGACCTCAAAAAGTTTAAAGGTTGTTTAGTTGGCGGAAGCGCTCAGGGTGATTACTTCTGGTTTGCTTATTCTGCACTTTTTTTATAAAACAGTAACATTTTATGCCCAGTAAGCTCTATTACTCCTCATTTGTTTGTAATGCTTCACGTCACACGCAGGTGCCAGGTACCTGGGTTATTTTTCATTTTTGAAAAATGCTTAGCACTGTTCCTTCCATTACCTCCTGCAGTAAACAGGCTCTGATTAATCACAGCCACCACGATTCCAATGATGTTCCCGGGTTTGTGCAGCCCAGGGGAGTCTTTTCACGGGGATTGGGTGGCTGGATTTTGGGTGTCATGGATTTACTGCTCCTCGGAAAAGCCGGGTGTATGTGAAGTGTGTTATTTTCATGTAGGTGTCATTCATAATTAAAATTATCAAAATATTCTATAAAAGGGCTTATTATATGAGTGTTGTCTGTGATTTAGAGCATATTTATCAAATCAAAGAATAACATTCATAAATTTGAGCTTATTAAAGATAAGAAGGTATATTAAGTCATTTATCAGGAGTTTTCAGATCATGTAATTCACCATGTAGATGCTTCTTCTTTAAGCATATGAAAATAAGCAGTGATGGGTAGTGATGACAATTATTAGGCTGAGATTCTAACCACTGATCTCCATCTCTTTGTCTCCTGACGATGGTTTACATTGAGAGGGAGTTGATTTTCTCACCAATCTGCATCAAAATTGAACCCCAAATCTGGGAACTGTGCATGTGTTATGAGAATGAATTGGTAATTGAGATAAATCCAGCACTGGGGTCCAGGCCAGAGCCTGGGCAAGTTGGGAATATTAGACAATCCCATTTCTTTATTCAGCAAGGCAGCTGTTGCTGCAGGGAGCAGTTTTGAGGCCTTTTTCAGCATTCCTGAGGAAAACCCTCACAGGTGCTGTTTGTGCCTGTACAGTGTGGCCTCCTCATGTAAAGGCACCTGTTGTCAAATCTTCAGTGCTGAATTCATTAGACCTCATTAGGAGGCTGGAAAGCTTTGAAGAAAATCAGGCTTAATTATCTCTGTATTTTCAGATGCTGGGAAAGGTAATGCTTTAAACCTCATTCCTTTATTAAAGCTGTTATTGTAACAGTACAAAGCTTGTTGTTCTCAGCATCCTACACTAGTGGAGAAGTTCCAGGAGTGATGATGGGTTAAAATGGAGCAAGATCAGAACCTGAGTTTTTGCTCCATAGAATAATGTAGATTTTGCATTAACTTTCTTTAGTTCATTCCAGTTATGCCATTTTCCCTAAAGCCTAAAAGAAATGTGTTTATTGTTGAGGTGGTTTATATCTCTGTTGTGAGTGGGCACACAATTTAAGGCACAGCCTTGCAGGGGGACNTGAGTTTTTGCTCCATAGAATAATGTAGATTTTGCATTAACTTGTCATTCTTTATTTCATTCCAGTTATGCCATTTTCACTAAAGCATAAAAGTATTAATTGTTGAGGTGGTTTATATCTCTGTTGTGAGTGGGCACACAATTTAAGGCACAGCCTTGCAGGGGGACTGGGCTCTGTGCTGGGTGTCCATGGGGAAGTTTTGGGAGCAGAGGGGAGCCTGTGCTACCCCATGACAGAGACAGTTCCCTACTTGAGAAGAATCTCTCTTTGCTGTAGGGTTGAGTTCTATATCCCTCTTTATGTTATCACAGTGTCTAAAAAGCGGTTGTTGGGGTTATTCTTTAATTTTAATTAAAAAGAAGGCAGATAAAATCCTCACCTGAGAGAAACAATCATTGCATAAACTGATGTGTAGAGAGCCACACGATATCATTTACCCTCTTGTGCTTCCCAAGTCTGAATTTGTGCAGTCACCTCTGTAGTGTCTCATCTCTGGGTAGATACTAATTGAGGGTTTTAAGAAAACATCTGGCAGGAAGTGACATCTGTACCAGCAGCTGGCAGGAGAGGGGAAAAAAAAGAGGCTGAGGAAAGATGTAGACAATTAGGGTGCTGAACTGTGAGTCACAATTATTTGCAGTGTTTTCCTGAACTGGGCATGGTTGCATTAACAAAATTAATAGAATAACAACCATGTGTGGTTATTGGGCAATGCATGAGCTGGAGAACAGAGATTTTGATCTTTCATTCTAAGGCAGTTCTACCATTTCATGGTATGTTTTTATGGTTCACTCTGAAAGATGTGAAGAGAAGCAGTGGGGAAAACTTTCAAGCCTGGCTCCTGAGGGGGAACAGACCTGCACTCAGATCCCCTGATATACCTGGCCTACTTTCCAGTAGCAATGCCTCAAATTCCATTTAAAAAGCTTGGCTTAATGTCTGTAGGTGAAAATTGAGTGTGGTGCTCTTTTGAAGTGCTGAGGATCAGCAGTGCAGCAGCTCAGGCTGAAGCTTCTCTAGTCCTTGTGGAATGGAACGTGTTCAAGTGAGTCCCCTGCAACCAGGGAAAGCAGGTTGTGGTCTGTACTTACTGATGGTTGTGGTCCTTTATATATCACTTGGTGCTGAACTTATTCAATTATGGGGAAAATCATAACTAGGGGTTTCCCATAGTTTTATTTTTTCCAAGTGGAAATTAGGAGCTCTAGCTGATTTACCTCTCAGTTCATGGTACTGCATTCTTGAACCCACTTCTTTCTGGCTCTCAAGGTAATCAAAGCACTGAACCCCTTCAGGATTAACAGTCTCTTTTCGTGAACAGAGACACCCATGCTACTACTGCCCTTGTGATTAGCCATGAAGAACCAGAATTCCCATGGCAGCACAGATTTCAGTGGTGGTGCTTACGGGAGAAATGATCCCTCTCGACACAATTGCTCCTCTCCAGGTTTTTTAGAAATGGATGCTTGCAAAGGGAGATATTAAATGGATAATTCTTAAAGCCCAATTCTTCCCCAAAGTGCAGTTGTTTTGCAGGCAGAGTGTGTTTCCCTCTCACATCACACAACAGAGCCTTCTGAAGAAAGCCCTGTTGGATGTGGTGATGGTTCAGACCTGACCATCAGCCTGTGTTATCACTCACATAACACCACTGCAACTAAAACTGAAATAAAATAATGACTCTCAGGCCCACAAGGCTCTGTCAGACTGGGGAGCAAGCTTGTGTTCAAGTCCTTGCTGTATTCAGAACCAACATAGGTTTTCTACAATGGTTCATTACTTTTTACATGCACAATACAGAGAACATTGTGCAAAACAGCTATTTTATGCCAAACTGCTAAAACATACATCTGTAAATTGTCACAGATTACTCCCTGAGATACAAACAGTGCCAGCCAGGGTGGATGAGGCTGTGATGAACAAGATATATCTGGAAAGATGATGATACAGAGTGATACAGTAGGAGAGGTACAAAGCTGATTGTAATTATTGCTCACCCGAAACACAGGCAAATGGTAAAAAAATGGCAACTGCCAGTCTGAAATGGAAAATGCAGTTTAAAACATGATCTGCAGATGTGTGAAGTACTGCAGGTAAGGAATCAGAGGATTTGGTTGAAGCTGAGCAAAGCTCAACATGTGCAACAGATACTGGTTTTAACATGTGCATCAGGTTCCCCACACACCCACCCAAGGAAGTGTCAGTAATGTCCCTGCATTTCCAGAATGCCCTTGTGTGTCAGCAGGGCCTCTTTCCCTGCATGCCATTTGTATTAGCATTTTAAATGTTAGTCTCCATAAAAAAACCTATATGGTGCATTTTTAGCTTACAGATGAGACTTTGAGTTGGGGCAATGTTCACCTGGAGAGTCATATATTTCATGCTTCATTGCTTTGTGCTGGTGATTTCTGAGGTAGTCTGCAGTGTCTCTGAGAAAAGGTGCCAGTTACTGTGCCATGATTACTGTTTGGGGAAGGATTCTTTTAAAATGTCTGTCTAGCAGTCAGATTAACTACAGATTTATATGCATTTGCTGAGAAAAAGATTTGGCCTTCTAAATCCTGGTTTCTAATTGGAAATGAGCGTGATTTTATACTCCCTTTCTTCCATGAAGCAAGGAGGCTTAAGAATAAGCTCAGAAATGTGCTGATATTTACTGGAATCCTTTTGTTACCTGGTAGTGCTCTTTTATGATTTAAGTCTGTGTGTCTTGGGCATCTCCTGCAGGTCCATATATTCCTGTTCCCTCGACTGTTCCTTTTTTTTCTCATGGATGCTTGAAAAAAGTATTTCTGTTACTGATTCTATTCTGTGTTTCTTATTCAGTATCAGTTTATCAGGTGGAGATGTTTATTATGTTATTTAAGGGAAAAACTTCCTGCCCTCTCCATGTAACTGTGCATGTTCTCCCTGGAGTTTGAGCAGGTTTACATGCAGCCCAGTCTCTTCCCTACAAAACCGGTGCTGCAATATTGAGAAACAACAGTTGTCTCTGAAAATTGAAACCTTCCCTAATTCCTCTTATTCATTTTCATCCAACAGTGAAACACTCCTGAAAAATTGTTGTGTTCCCAAAAGAGTTCCTTATTTTCCTGACTCTCTTTTCTCTCGTAAAAACACTTGTCTGGGTTAGAATTTCATGTTCTTCCACATGATATCCCTTCCCTTGGCTTTGCAGCTTTCCCCCAGGCACACACTGTAATCATACTTCATCTGTTGGGAAGGACATTTTCCAAACCAATGCTGAAAGCACTGTGCATTCAACTACAGGTATTTTCAGATATATATTCACAGTCCTTTTTAAAAAAGACAAGAGATTAAAAAAAAGGAAAGTCTATACTTCATATAACTTTGGGTAAATACACTAAAAATCCTGCTGGAATAAGTAAACGGAATAATGTTAAGAAAGAACTATTAGATACAAAAAGAAAAAAAAAACAAGATAGGAACAGAGAAGAGCAGAAAGGGCAAAAGGAACAGATATGAAATTGTGGTAGTTTATTATTGTTGTTGTTTCTGGTTTGTTTAATTACTGTTATTATGCTTTAAATCCTCCTTCCCCCCCTTATTTATTTTTTATTTTGGCTTTTCGTTCTTAAAGTGCTTTAACCAATAAATCCTGGGGTGCAGAGTCTGGTGCCTGTCTCACAACCAAATCAAAAACAAGGAAGACTTTTGAATTATAAATATTTTCTCCAGAACCCAATGAAAAAAGATGTCCTTGTCCCCCGTGTCACGTCTGTCATTCTTGTTGTGATCTAGTCACCAAAGAGGTCTGCAGGGACAGGCTGTCTCTGCCTGTGGAAGTGCATCTCCCACAGCACATCCAAAAGAATAAGAAAAGAGAGAAGTTGCTGTCAGCTGCACTGAGCTTTGCAAGGGAATGTGCAGGGAAGGGAATGTGGATGTGGAGTTACCATGAGAGAAGGGGAAGGGTAAAACATGGCACGAGGTGAAAAGGAGAAGACAAAGATCATTAGAACTGCCACCTGCTCCAGCCTGTCAAGGTTTTACAAGAGCAATATTTGAGCAATGTTGCTGGGAATGTATTGATACCACAGCACAGAACTTGATGGGGTTCACAAAGAAATTTTTGTGACACTTTCCCTGATAAAAGCTTTTCTCAACCCACACACCACAAAACACTGGGCTGCCAGGGGACTAAAGCCTCTTCCAAGCTCTTTGCAGACTTTGACGGAGATGACACTGCAGACAAAAAAAAAAAAAACAGAAAAGAAGAGAAAGACATCTGACATGCACAGGGTTTTGGTGTTTGAGTATTGCACTGACTGAGTGACCCTGTGGAAAAAAGAAAGTGTTCAAAACAAGACCTGTAGATGGATGCTCTGCTTGATATTTGCGAGGTAAAGCAATTATTAGGACTCTAAGTGTATTTGGCATTTTTCTACCTCCTTATATGATTTGGAAGTGAACCAAAAGGATGTTTTAGAAATTTTTGTGTGGTTATTTTAGTAAAAAAATAACAATCTGCAGAACTTGAAACCCCAAACAATAAAGAACTTGCTACAGTGACACTCCCAACTCAGGAGGTTCTAAAGCAAAGTTTAAAAGTTGTGAAACCACCCACTCTATGTATTTTCAAACTGGCACATTTTTTCCCCAAGTTGATTTAATTATTCTATTTTGAAATTTCAGTTCAATTTAGACACACATTAAAAAAAAAGCGAAATATAAGTCAAAAGCATATCAAAACTCTTTAACAAACCACGCTGATTGACTTAAACTGACATGTTCAGTGCATTGAAATTTCTGACATTTCACTGAAATTCAGTAGGCAAATACATTTTGATACCTTTAACATTTTCATGAGGTAGGAAAGAAGCCACCACATTTTCTGCCCAGTCTCCAAAAGAACAGATTTTGCAATCAATCACACATGCACTGGGTTCACTGAGCAGTGCTGCAGCACAGACTCCAACAGTTGCCTCCACTGCTGAATGTCATCTCCAAGCCTTGCTGCTCTATTTTGGGGTTTGTTGGTTCTCGTGGAAGTGAGATTTCTGAAAGCAGAGTCAGAAACAAGACACTGAGATTTCCACACACACTTCCATCAGCCAACATTTCAACTGAAGCCTCTCTTTATTTAAATGTGCTAGAAATTTATTTAACTCTTTATACCCTGAGTTCAAAGAGACAGACATAAAAGTTTGATCACATTTCTTTCCCTGGGAGGGCTGTGACTGTGGATGTAGAATTGAACTGTCCAATTTAGAGAAGAAATACAGATGGTTAAGTACATCAGCTACAAGTTTCTGTATAGTGACAGTGGCTGCCCCTGTAATTTGTTTGTAGAATATCCTACCTCAAATATTTTTGATAATACATAACATATGTAAGGTCCAGTCACCACTACGTGGTTTTTCATTTTATTTCAACATTTATTGTCAACACGAATTATTCTGAATTTTGGATCTAGATTTGATCTTGGCCACACCAAGTGAAGGTAGTTTTCTACATCCAAATCTCAGCAAAGTGGTTCTGTTTTATTCAACCTTGAGGACTGTCAAACAGAGACATCATGGGTTTGTAAGATGCTTTGGGTTCAACTTCAATGGGGTCTTTTTTGGCCTGTTTGTGAGGCCAAATCAATTTAGTATTTATAAATGAAATAGTTTTCAGATCACCTCTAACAGTGTATTTGCTTTTTGCATTATCCTTCTTACTTCCTTTCCATGGTTTTATTCCCCCAAAAACACTATTTCAAAATTGAAATACTATTTCAAAAAAAGTAAAAGGTAAAAAAAGCAAGTTTAGCATTTCTCAAATGAGAGGATGTTTTCATGATTTCAGTATTTTTATCCTGCCACACAATCTCTGGCCATGAAATCTGGAACAGTTCCTACTCTTACAGACACTCTTCAGTGCAGGGCTGTGCAGAAATAAATAGCAGCTCTGCTCAGAAGTGAAGTGTGGAGAGATGTCAGCTTGGTGTTGATGTTGCCTTTGAATATGCTGATTGTGCTTCTGGAAGTAGGCTGGGATACCCTGGAGATCTGTGATCTCTGCTGCAGATTAGAGCTGTCTCCCGAGTGAACCAGCATGAACCAAATACATAACTTTATGAGTCTTCCTGGCCTCAGATCTACACTCAAATGACAAAAAGTGAAAAGAATTAATCAGGGCCTAATGCAGCAGAGTGTTCTGCATTGTATCTTCATTAGACTGGTTTGGCTTTCCTCTTTTGGAAGGTTCTTTGATTTTTGGATTTCAAAGCCAGATGACAGGGAGAGCTGGTGATGCACTTCAGCCACTGCAGCACTGAAATTCAAAGGCAAGGACACGGGAGGAGAAAGATTATCATCTTATTAGTGTGGGAGGATAAAGATTATCAGCCTGCAATGATCCATTATTTATGGGAATGCTGTCCTTCCCTGTGTGTGCTACTGAGGCATTTAATGTATTTGTGCCAGAGATTAACATTGATGTTGTTTTCTTTAATGCCTGTTTTCAGTGTCTGCTGTGCAGGTTGGCATTCAGGAAACTCAGCCAGAGGAGAAAAACAATAGTATTAATTAGGAATGTCAGTCATGGGTGTTATGAAATTCAAAATTGCCGAGTTTCCAGTGCGGTTTGGAGTGATTATACCAGAGTGTGGAGACAAGCTGTTCTGTTCCCTCCAAA
The DNA here is from genome assembly GCA_013397135.1 of Pachyramphus minor. Lineage (NCBI taxonomy): Eukaryota > Metazoa > Chordata > Aves > Passeriformes > Tyrannidae > Pachyramphus > Pachyramphus minor. Next base: position 329,383 of record VYXB01001763.1, on the reverse strand, counting down.
GAAATGCAGAGTTTGTCAGATCAAAGTGTTAATGCAAATCCTGCTGAATGCAATACTGTTTCTGGAGGAAGTTGGACTATTTTTTTTTTAATTTAATTTTTTTGGGTTTTGTTTTTAAGGATGTGTTGCCACAGCTAATTCATCAATAGCAGCACTCGCTATTTCTTCAGGGCTGTTTATCACAGGATCTCGGTCTGCTCCATAAATTATCCTCACTTTGCAAATGAGAATTTTGGCATAATAGAACAGAATGAATTTAATGGGGCTTATCTGAGTCATCAGCAGAGCTGGACATTGGAGCTGGGTTCCACTTGAGGATTTATATTTTTTTTCCCCTGAAAGTTAGAAACCAAAGTTGTATCTGCTGAGTTTCTTAGGGATGATTTTTGGTCTACTCTGCAGGCTGCTGTAAGGCAGGCACGGTAAAATCCACACATCCCTGTGCTCAGGACACTTGTATTGGTTATACAAGAACTTTCTTTCCACTGGAAAAATCATTCTCTCCCACAAAAAGAAAATAAGAAAAGCTCCAAAGCAGTAGGAAGGAAAGCTGCACTCTGACACTGTTGCAACCTTTGCTGAAATTACTCAGCTCTTTGTAAGGTTGGGTTTTGAGCCTGAAATTAAAGAAAGGGCATTTTATGAAAAGCAAGTTCATTTAAAATTTATTGTCATTATTTTTAATGAAGAAAAGTCTCCACAAAGTTATGCAAATGATAAGCAGTCTATGGGTTTCTTTCACTAAAGGAAAACATCAGGCTTGATCTATGTTTGCATTGGAGTAATGCATTAAAAATCAATTAAATCCATTTGAATAATTGAGGTAAATTAGTGGTAGTGAACTGGGTTGTCCTGACTGAGGATGTAATTAACTTCAAACTAAGTAATTGTAAATTAATTAGAAACAATGTATGCTCTCCATCTTGTAAACATTTTAGTTAAGGATTGTTGGGAGTTGAAATAATAAGGTTAGATTAGAATCAAGAATTGAATTCTGGGAACATTTAGGCAAATAACCTGGGGAACAATCCTATTACAGGAGACCATTCTTGGTTTTCATTTTTGCACATCAGGGAAACGGAAAGAATAAAATTTCTTGTGTTTACAGAGCTTTGCCACAGTCCTTGTTTACCATTTGACTGAAGAGCTAAAATAACTTCTCATGTGAAGGATTTAATTCTGATACTGTTGATGGAACAGTAAAACTTCCTTTTGTATGTGTGGTGTGGGTTGGGACATCTCCAGCACAGGGCATGGGATGGATGGTCCAGCAGAAATGAGTCCCAGAGAGAAGCTGCCACAACCCAACATTCAGGAGCTGCTCAAACCTCAGTTTTGTTACAGATTTGTATTTCCAGCACAGCTCTTAAGTTTCTGAGGTTTCACTGTTCAGAAATAATAATTGTAGTTTAATATCAAAAGGGACATAAATAACTTACTTTGCTTGAGGCTGTTTCTGCGGTTTTATTTTAAAATTCCTTTAGCGTATATTTGTCTGTCAAATTTCAAATTATTAAAATGCTGTGATTTAAAATATTGAACAAATGTTTGAATATAAAATTTGCAAGTCCTCGCTCAGGTAACTTGGGAGAATTTTCTTACAGTAATAATAGCAATGTCCTTGGAACTTCCACTTTTTTTTTTTCTTTTTTAGAGCTTAATAAACTCACTTAAGGAGAAGTTTAAAATGCTGACATCTCTCACTGGAATGGAACTGAGAGATTTAAAGTTTGGGAAAAATTCCCATGACTGTCAGTTTTAACACAAAAGCAGATGAACAGAAATATCTCTAATTTTAACTCTTCTAATACATGGAAAACAGTTCCTGAGCATTTATTTTTCCTCAGACTATGGAGAGGACTGCAGTGCCACTTAGCTGAGATGTTTATTGCTGAAGTGTTTATTTTAGTATTAATGTTTAAAAGCCAATACAAATTTAATCTTTTCATAGCTGGAGCATTTTGTGATTCAGAGTGAGTGATGCTATGACTAATGGTAATTCTGCTGATTGCACAGAATTGGGTATGAAATACTTTAATCAATGAATAAATTACTGAAATATTTAAAGAGAGACTGCCAGACTTTCGGGTCCCAGTAGGGTTTGGAATTTGGTGGCTTTATTTTTAATATTTTATTTTTAAATCAGGGGAAATGATCTTGTATGTGAATAGAAATAGTCTGAATATTCTTTACAGTGATTGGAGGGAGAGGGATGATTAACAATGCACAGGCAGCATCGTGCTTGTGAAGTAGGGAACAGTTCCAGACAGGATGTAGAAAATGATGGATGTGGGATGTAAATCAGCATTTTTTCAGGCAAATGGACTGAGATACCAGAGGTTGTATTAGGCAGGTTTAAATTCTGAGGTTCTTGTTAAACTTGCATCTCCTCTGGGTTTGCGTAGTCCCTTTACATGACTTTAAAACTTTGCAAAATCAAAATTGCTGAGCAAGGCCTGAAAATGATGAAAAGGATGTTTTGATCAGTCCGAGGTGATAATAATCAAACAGTTTTATGGGTCTTTAAAAGTTTGATCTGAACCTGATGTTCCATTACTAAAAGGGACTCAGGGATGATGTGGGGTGAAGAACAAAAAACCCCATGGAGTTTGCAGAAGCACATCTCAGTGCAGAAGGAAAAAGGAAGGAGCTCATGGCAAAATATCTTCAGTCCCATTCAGGGCATTATTTATTCCAGGTTCAGTGCCCCTGCCCAAACCTTGGTCATGCAGTTTGCAACAGGAACAAGGCTGATCAGCCCAGCATTTAAAGTAGAAGTAGATGCTGTGCTGGGATGTGCAGGCACAGAGAAAGAGAAATATGGGTGGAAAAAGTGATAATGAGCAGTGATGAGAGCCAGCTCTCCTGACAGTCATGGTGGCCCAGCAACACAATCGTGGATCAAGTCTGAGCATTTCAAACTGCAGACCATTGGCAATGCTCATAACACAGCTGTCTTAATCCTAGGCAAGCCTAGACTTTAAGCCAAATAATAAGAAAAACAGACAACAGTGAGGGCAGAATAGATGTATAAACACAAACATGAAAATTGAACTGGAATATCAAGCAATTTTTGTTTGTTTTGCAGTATCACAAAACAGCAAATGCAATGGGTTTGGAAGTATTGCAGAGATTCCCAAGCCTTGCCACAGTTCCATCTGTCCTGAGATTTGTGATTAATTACATCTGCTGGGAGAATGGAACATGGATGTTTTTCCTTTCCAACTGTTTTCTTTAGTAAACTCAACTGATAAAAATGCGTGTAGGTTCTTCCAACAATAAAATTCCCTTTGGTAATTGTGAAATAAGTGGATTTTACAGCAGGCTGTATAATCCTCTACTAGTGGAAATATGATGTGAGGAAGCAATCACACAGCACTGATGTTATGAAGATGAGCTCTTGGCATTTGCTGAACAGTATGGCTAAAATGTCTTTTTTTCAGGCTAATCTCTGAAGCAGTGCGAACAAAGTAATCAGATTGAGATGAAAAAGTTTAAGTGGATCATCAATATGACAGAAAAGGTTTTGAGAACACTTCAGAAGATGGAAGAGAAGGATATATCTTCTATTTCAGTTTTTAATCTTAGTGGCCACTATTGTGCTTCTTTGAAAAATGACCTATTATTTTTCACCAGGATTCCCAAGTGAAACCCAAATTGTGTGCTAATACACTATAATCAGATGAGGCAATAAGTTTTTTTGGCTGATATAAACTGGAAAGGAATTTTGTTATTATAAAAAAAAGTGATAAAAGTCTTTTAATGAGAGTACAGAACTGAGTGTTGAAAAGGAGTATTTTTGCCCGAAGCAAAACATCATAATCATTCTTATTAATAAGTTTAATACTTTGAAGAAATACAGGAATGACATGAGCTATATATAACCATTATAAAAACACAAATTGAAATTTCAGACTCAATGTATAACACTCATTTCAGAAAAGCACAAACCCAAGAAATAGGGTTTTTTCCCCTAATAATAGGATCAAAAGATAATATGTTTGAAAATAATTCACTTTGGTTTGGATGGTGACAGAAAAGGGCCTAAGATATGTCTACCAATGTTACTTCTCCCCCTGCTTATTTTATTCATAGCAGAGATTAATGTATCTTTTTAACCTTCCCTGAAGATTACCTGTCATAGCACTCTCCACTTCTGTGGGAGTTAAATCCAAAGCCTTTGGAAACTGCTGGATCAATGTGAGTTCTCCACAACTGAACTTGCACTGGGATGTTGCCTTGAGTTTGGCCTTTCAACAGGCAGCACTCCAGGCTCAGTTGCCTCATCCCCTGAGCTGGGAAGAGTCACTAGAAGGAGTAGTTTCTTCCAGGCTTTCCTGAATTCCTGGAATGCATTAAGTGCCATAGATTTGCAGAGGTAAAAGGGATGGAACATTCCAGGTTTTGCCATTTTCACATAGATTGTGCTTTCTCTGTTACAAGTCAAATCAGATTTTGGAGTTTGTTTTCAAGCATCATCTAAAAAAATTACCTGAAATTTTACAGCTTCTGTGGGAGCAATTTTTAAATTTTTTCTTTGAAGTCATAATACTTCAAATATTAACCCATGCTAAAAAAAAATACCCTCCCCCAAACTTTTCTTTCTGGCAGCTGTTTCCCAGCTTGTTGTTGTATCCTGAAGGTGTAACATTTATTTTCCATGATGCTGGGAAATTGGTATAATCACCTGCTTTGGCCTCATCTACAAATGTTACTTTATTTCCCGGGTGACTATGGGAAACCAGGAATGTTTCTCCCAAACCATCTGCGAGCTTTCAGCTTCACCTCCGCAGTTTGTCTCCTGCTGCAAGAATTTTGTGGAACAACAACGTGTTATGACATGAATAAGCCTCCAGGATTAAAGATTAGTCTTTGACAATAATTATTTTATTTTAGATGAGGCCTCCAGGTGCTAATTCCAAGCTGTAACATGGCAAGGCAGGGAATAAAATCAGCGATCTGCGACTTCCCCCTGAGGATTCTGTGCCTGCAGCTTTCTCTCTGGGAAAGATGGGATTTTGCTGGAGTGCTATTTATACAAGCTTAACTTTCTTAGTCTTGTCTGCAAACAGAGTTCCTTTTGGGGCAGCCAGCAGTAGGATGGTGCTGCTGATTCATCCACACACGACTTATTTCTGCAGAATGTATAGTGCTGGATTTAGAGAATTAGTTACTATTTTAGCAGCTTAGATGGTAAAGGAAACCCAAGTGTAGCATGTATTTTTAATTATTTTGTTTAGTCTCCTGCTACAAATTTCCTCATGTCTTCATTTCTGCACATAGTTAATGTTGAGGTGAACACCACAATGTAATTATTTTTTCTTGGCCATCATGGACTATAACATTGCAATTTTTTTGGTCTTCTACAGAATCCCTTTATAATCAGTTATTCCAGGATAAAAGACCAGTAGGATCTGGCATTTGGGAGCATTTTATAGTGTGGATATTTTTCTTTGTTGATTTTAGTTTCTTTTCCCTCTTATACCATGAGGCATTTGAAGCTAATTATCTTCCTTGGATTTCTTGTTGTATTTCTAATACCACTGTAAGGAGATCACTTCTAATCCAGAAGAAAAAAGGGGAACAAGATTCCCGTGTAAAACTAAAACTTAAATTCAGACAACAGAAAAGATATAGATATTATAAGAGTGAGAGTAGTTTAGCCTTTGAACAACTTCATTAAGGATGCAATATGTTCTCTGTTATTTGACATTTAAGTACAGATGCTTTTCTTTGACCTGTATGCCAAAGAAATTTCATATTACAGGGGAATAAAAATAAAGTTATGCAAATTTTTATTTTGTAAATATGAACTATACTGATATTCCTCACTCCCCTGTTTTCTGTACATCACTGCTCACCACATTTAGTGGGGTATTCCTGACTTTTAGCTGGTATAGGTTCCTCTTCTCTGGCTATTTACACTCAACCAGCATCCTCTACAGAAATATCCAGAACTCTCTATGAATAAATATAAAAATTCATAAAGCTTTTTAAGAGCACTAATTGAAATTAGTATTAATGCAATGCAGTAAGTCCTATTTGTGTTAGGGTTTTTTGTTAGTTTTTTTTTTTAATTAGACTTTTTTGAAAGTAGGAATTTATAGCAAGCTTATACTTTATTTTGCTCAGTCTGTTTCCCAGGACTATAATTGTACATGTTCACAGACAAGTGTATATTTGCATTTTTGCCTGACTCTAAGGTGTCCTTCAGTGCTTTTACCATCCTGGCTTGCAGCTTCTCTGTCTACAGTGAACTGTAGTTATGTTTGGTACTCTCCACTTTGCCTCTTTCCTCCAAATTTATCTGACTTTCTTCTCTGCTGATGTTGGGTTGGATGGGGCACCGAGCACCTCATCTGGTGGGATGTCTCCCTGCCCAGACCAGGTGATCTTCAAAGGTCCCTTCCAGCCCAAATCACTCCAGTAAGAACTCTTAGTGTTCTCATATGCCTTAAGTACCTGATGTTTTTGAAAAAACTGGTGCATTCTAGACCTCAGAATATGTGTGATACTCCAGCTGAAGTGATACAGGAGTCCCAAGTGAGATGGGGCATTTTAAGCAAGTAATAGTAAAAATTAAACTTTGCATAAGTCAAAGTAAAAAAACCCAAATGAAATAAATGCTGCAATGAAATGAAACTTAATGAGTGTAAGGTTTGTGACAGGATCTCTCACATTTGCAAAGCTCCACTTGTATCATTGCATGAGCAGTCAGGGTTTATAAAGTGGTGTGGAGCAGATAATGAGATCCTCCCGCTCCTGGAGACAAGGTGTGGAGGTGTGTGAGGATTGCTGTCCCTGTTCCTGCACAGGTCATGTGCTGTGGGAATGAAATCAAACCCTGAAAGAGCAGAGGGAGTAAGGAAAGTCCCACTGTTTAAGAACAGCGTACAAAATGTGATAGAATTGAAACTTCTCTACCCAGAAAGATTTTGTATTCCCAACCCCCCCCCCCTTCTCCTGAGGACATTAATTAGCTTCGTTGATTGCCCCTTGAAATCCCTCCTGCTTGTCATGACACCAGGAGCAGGAAGAGCACACTGAAGCACAGTGGTGGTAAAAGAAGGGGAGCACAGTGAAGTCCTTCCCTCAATTAAGGAAAAGTCTGTGTTTGCCTGCAGGATGCAGCTGTTACCTGGTCCTTCCAGGTAACCAGGAAGGTGTGCTCAGCATTCCTCACAGCTGGGAATGGCTCTGAGTGTTCCTGGCTCCTCACTTTGTATTCCTCCACACAAGGCAGAGGAAATAAAAGACAAGTCAGGAGACCTTAACTAACCATTGCTTTTTCTTCACAATAATTGTTCCTTGAGAGCAGCCCAGCTAACCCTGACCCTATCCTGTCACATCTTTCATTTTCACCCCACTGATTCCCCTTAAACACTATGTCCCACTAAGATAATATTTGCCATAGGTAGGAAAATACAATTCAGCTTTCAGTAACTGTGATTAATGCAGAACAGATTGTGAGCATATTGTTTTCATTAGGAAGCAGCCACTGAATGTTTCCATTTAACTCACTGACTGCTGCAGTTGTTGCCATATGATGTAAAGTCTATTAGTCTCGGGGCCTCCTTGATTCAGCCATATGATATCAAATGTTTGTGTGCTGAAAATAGTGTCTATTACAATGATGCTGATATAAATTATCCATAGTGGAAAGCAAAACACAACCTGCCACATGGAGGAGGGAAATAAGCAATTGAGTTCTCATCTTGCTTTAAAATGAGTGATCTGATCTAAATCCATCACTTTGCAACTTTGCTCACAAATGGTTACACTGAGTCATATCTTGAGTCACATGTTATCCTATTAATAGAATTATGATGTTCAGAGTCATTCTGGCTCAAAAACAGATGATGTGTCGTATAAAATGATTTGAGATTATTTTTCTGGGCCCTCTATCTATGGATAGGTTCTGCTTTAGCATAATTTTCACTCATCAGAAGAAAATACATGTCCTGCTTACAGAGCATTGGGGTGGAGCTAACTGTGAACTGAAGGAAATTTGGAGGCTGAACAGTTGAAACCAAGGTTTAGTAGCTGTTGTAGATGTTGGACACGTTTTCATGGAAGAATTCTCCTTACTTATTGGAGCTTTCAAAGTGGCATTAAAAAGGCACGAGGTTCACATCACTTGGCATTGCTGCATTCAGTTAAACGTGATGTATCATCATGATACAACTGTTCTCTCACTATTCTTACTTCAAAAGACTTCTTATGAGGATGATCCATCAGTTGTCATCATGCAGGATAATGAGGATGTGCTCTGAAATGATTCCCTAATTGTGAACCTGGTGCCTATGAAAAGCAGATTTGCCCCTGTTTGGCTCGTGGCTGTGTAACTATAATTTGCTGTTGGCACATCTTGCTGTCTGTTAAATGGACCAAGTGTTTGGGATCTAATTGAGCACTTACAGGTTTGCAGAAAATCAGGATGCAAATAGCTGGTGTGGAGTGAACTCTTACTTGGAGCCCTCCAGACTATTTTATTTTTTTTTAACTCCAGCACTACAGAGTAAACCACACTGAGAGCTATTAATGTAAATTAATTATTCCTCCTGCTGGCTTCTTTACAACTTACTCAGATGAGGGATTATTAAATGCATCATGCCTTGCAAATTTGCATGCATTACAAGCCTTATCATTGCCTGTGCACTGCTGGCCTCCATCAGGGGTCCAAGAATTATAAAATTATGGCTCAGCCATTTTAACTGGGAAGTGCTGATCACTGTCCATGTGGCTCCAAAATACAGCAGGGTTGGGCATCCTGATTATGGACCCTCCTGATAACACAACATCCCAAACTCTGTGCAGGGCATGTGGATCACACTGCCCTTGGACTTAAGCTACCATGAAGAAGGGAATTATAGGATGCAGCAGAATATGTATTTTTCTGATTAAATGTTGTGGAGGTTTTTTTTAATTTCTGGTTCAAACAAGTAAAGAAAGCAAATAACCATGGTAAACCCAGAAAAATGTGGGAATATAGATGTGCTGGGGAATGTCTGGGGAGAGTTGAAGAAATGGGTAGAAGGCTCATCTATTTATTTAACCATTTTATCCTATTTTTGCTTGGCTTTTTGATCCTAAACAAAGATAAAAACTTCTGTTCTGTAAAAAACCCTAAACCCATTTTGTGCATTTCAAAGGGGTTGACTTTAACATTATTGTAGGTCATTTAAATTATGAGTACTTCCTCTTTTATAGTGATTTTAAGTAGAGAGCACTGGAATTGGATTGTTAAAGATTTTTAAAAGTAATGAATTGATAAAATGTTGATGGGACAGTTTATTTTTAGTTTTAAATCATAATTGTCTCATTGTTGATAATGATAAATTCTCACTGATTTCCTATCACATGGAACTCAAAAAGCAAGATAAAAATGTTAGAGTTGTGTTTCATTCTTTACTGAAGATTACTTAACTTAAATGTTTTTACCTTTCAAGTAACATTAGAGCAAACACATGGACTGCTTTCTAGTCTGGGTTTTTTAAGTACTTTTTGTAGGTGGAAAAATTTATCCATTTTATGATTTCTTAACCTTTCTTATGAGGGCATTTTGAAAAATGTTTTCCTAGGGATGTTTTTAAATTTCAGCATTTTAAAAAAGTTCAAAGCTTACCATGTATTTGCCGACTTTTTATTTTTTTAGAATGTTAAATGCAAAGATTTGGGCATATTGCTGTAGTGTAATTCTTACTATCATAAGCAGGCTCTTAAAGGTGGGCAGAGGGTTGGCTCAGCAGATTTCTGTGGACTGTGGTGTTTCTCAGTTTTGTAAAATCATGACTTCAACTGTGAGTTAACCCAGTATTTTAAAAAGCAGTTTCTGGATGGGATATATAACAGTGTTGCTTCTTTGGGAAAGTTGTGCTCTGTTGTAGTTGATTCAATTATAAAGTTTTTTGTATTCTAAAAGTTATCTTTCTTTTTTTTCTTTTTCCCCTAATGTAGTACTGTTCCATTTAATTAGTCTTGTATCACTAATTTTTTTCCCTGTTGCTTATATTGTTGGAATGTCTAAATTTCTGGTTTCATTTAGCCTGTGTCCTATTGGCCATATCCTTGCCCTGTCCCCTCTGTTCCCTGGAGAAATGGGGTGCACAAGATTCTGGTTTCTGATTGAGCTGAGCCTAAACCTGGGAGTTTGGGAGCCTGTGGATACAAAGGCTGCCCTTTGTTCATGGGAGCAACACTGCCATGGACAGAACAAACCTTGGAAGTTTATTGGAGCAGCTCTGTTTTCCAACCAGGATGTTCTCTGTTATAATGTTGGCAATAGAGAAGCTGCAAATATTGTTGGTAGTGATTGTTTGTTTTGTTCCTCTGGTCTTTATATCTGTTGTGTTTTCCTTTTGAATGTTAGAAATAGTGATGGGAGTCCACCCTGGTGTTTGTATTTGCATGACAGGCAGTACAAAGGCATTTTAGGTTAAAACTGGAGATCTTATGCAGTTAAATAATAAAACTATATTCAAAGGTCCTCAAAATTAAAGTAACTTGATTAGTTCAGGCTTCAGTCAAAATAGTTTTCAGTCCACCATTAATTAAATTGAACCCTAATGTGAAATTCAGGAGGCTTGTTTTTGTTGTTGAATGTACAGAGTAAAAATAAAAATTGAGAGTAAAAATTGAAATTGATGCTGGATTCTGGGGAAACATTCCATTTTTTATGAGAACTGCCAGCCATGTGTCTGAGCAGAATATCCAGCTTTAATTAAGATGTTAATATTGAGGGGAATTTTCATATCAGCTGAAGATGCTGGTATTGCAATAGCAGCAATAATTCTTCCTAAGATTTAGAGTTCTTGCTTACTTCAAGTAGCCTGTGTGGGTACAAGTTTGTGTCCCTGGAAGAAGCTGGGCCAAGTTAACGAGCTTATTACCAGCTCATGAGTGTTTCTCAGGGTGTATGTGACAAAACTGAGTAGGGTGGATGTGGAATATGTTGTCAGAGAGTCAGGATTTGGTTTGTATTGCTCTTTGTTAGATAAAGTTGAGACATGGGCATATTTTTTCCTATGGTGAAAGGAAACTTCATTTTTATGATCTTCATTGCAATAACAGGCTACAGTCAATTATGTTGACTCCTTGGGGATTTTGTAGAAGCTGAGTTTATATTATTCCTCTAATAAAGAAACACTTAACAGTTAATAAATATCTCAGAAGGCTTTCTACTGCACTTTGTTTCCTTTATAGCAGCATATTTTGTGTCTATAGCTACAGTATTCTACTGGGTGAAGATAAATGGATTTCATAATCTCTCACTGGGGAGAAAAGTGAGACTGGAAAAGATTGGAGCTGCATGAGCTGGATAACTTAAGATTACAGCTCTGAGAGGCAGAGCTCTAAAAAGCTATTAAGGACGTTACCTTCTTGATTGGAGATTCAGAAATTGATGCACTGCCTTCAGTCCTGTTATTTTTTTCAAACTTTCATTATGTTTAAATCATCTTCCACCTGGCCCTTCTAAATTGCTGGTCTGAAAAGAAATAGTTTGTCATAGTGTGTCTGTTCTAAGTAGATTCATCTTCAAAACAACATTATCGTTTCCTAAAGACTGGTTTTAAATCCATCAGCAGAATATGAGCTAAAGGGCAGCGCATTATTTTGACATATTATTCATTGAGATAATTTCCTAATGGGTTTGTGCTTAATATGTTGAATTATCACAAAGAAAAGCCCGTTATTGGTTTTAAGAAATACCATAACTTGTGGTTACAACTGTAAAAAAAGTGAAATTAAACTTTAGTTCTTCAAAGCAGGCTCATAAACTTGTTTTGTCTGAAAGAACTGGTGCCTGATGGCTGTTTGGGAAAATTGCTGCCATTATGGCAGGATTTCAGGATCTCATGTGGGGAGAGGGAAGATTTGTCTCACAGCGTGGTGCATTTATTGAGATATGTCGTGTTTACCAGTTTGCCAGTTAATGGCTGGGCATGTTCAGAGGAACTGGAACTGTCAGGTGTGTAAGAAACACCCAGTAGCTTTAAAAATTATTAATAATTCATTATATATCAATCCCAGGGTTAGTTTGCAGTGGGTTGACCTCATCTGGCTGCCACCAAGCTGCTCCCTCACTCCACACCCTGGGCAGGACAGGGGCAGAAAATAAGACAAAATTGGCTTGAAATTAAGGTAGTTTAATGAAAAAAAAACCCAAACCAACACCCAACAAAGGTGATGTGCAGAAGCAAAGCAAAACCACAGGAAATTTAATTTCAGCTTCCCACTAGCTGGCAATTTTCAGCTGCTTCCCAGGACTCAGGGCCTCGGTAGGACAGTGGTTCTCTCAGCCAGGGGGAAGCTCCATGTCTCTTCTGGCAGAGGCCCCACTGCCAAACCCTCACCCCTCCACCCTGCAGGACATGTAGGTCACCTGCTCTTGGATTATTAGATAAGCAATCAGTTTGGACTTGTTTATATCCCCACTCAGGACTTTAGATAGTGCTGAACACATTTGGTGCCACTGCAGAGATGAAATTGCCTCCTCCTGCCTGTCTGCAAAAATATTTCAGTCTATTAAGTTTTAATGTTTCACTTTTGGGGAAAAAGATTGCTAAATGGCCAGCTCTTTAGGTGGGATTTTCCCATTATTGGCTGGGGATTTATCAAATCCCTCCATCTTCTGCCCTGTTGATACATAAAGATCAAAGAGAGATCTGCTTAGGATGAAGATATTCTGGCATAGAAACACATTCTGAAAGTGGAGAGCAGGGCTTTTTCATACATTTTTGGACCTACCTAGTTGACAGTCTTCACTGAAACCGTTTTTTAACAGGAAATTCTCTTCCAACTTTTTTGTTTAATTTTTAAAACTTCTGTTTTAAATCTTGTTTGTTTTTAACCTCGGAAGTAAAATTCAGAAATCGTGCACATTTCAGGTAATTAAAGGTGGAAAATGTTGGCTTCTTTTTTTTTTTTCCTTTTTTTTGGAAGAATCTCCCAGTTTAGTTGGGAATCTCCCAGTTAAATTGGATTAAACCTTGTGTTTAATTAAGGGATCAGAGAGACACTGGAGTCAAAGAAGGAAGTTTCCAGCCCACATAGACATTTTGAACAGGATATGTGAGCCAAGGTGAATATGTGGAAATATGTGAATGGAATATGTGAAACTGTGATACTAAAAATCATGGTATTAAGACCCAGAGCCCAAAAAAACTAAAGTATGATTGGTTTGTCCTACAAACTCTGCTTTTCCAGACTTTCTGATGTGAAGAAGGTGTGTGTGGCCTGTCTCTGGACAATACACAGTAAAGCCTCCTCTCTTATCTGACCAAACCCACAATGATTTAGAGTTAAATTTCAACAATTTAAGTAACCCTTATGGCATTGCAGCCCAGGGCACACCACATTGAAAATCCTATTAAGAAAAATTGTCTATATTTATAAGGACAGGAGGTGCAAAAAGTGCAGCTGAAGACAAAGCTTTTAAGCTGTTCAATGCAACAGAACATGGAAAACTAGTTAAAAATAATGGTGAAGAATTCACTGCACCTACTGAGAGTTTTTACAATTAAAAAAAAAGAAGAAGAATCTCCATGCAAGTGAAAAATGGCAAAACAGCTTTTGTGAGAGTAGAAAGTACAAGTGGAAATACTCAAAGTATTAATGTGCATGTTCTGTTGACATATGTGCAATAAATAATCCGTGCAAAGAGAATCCAATTACTGTACACAAGAAATTAATTGTTATACTTCTAGCACTGTGATATATTTCTGTGAGTGGTGTCTGTATTTGAGCTCTGTTATGTTCATTTATACTTAAAATAGATTTCATGGTTATCAGACACCTACACTGCAGTCAATTTAATTGAGGAAAATCAGTAAATCACGTGGTGCTTTCTAAGCTCCTGAAGGACCCGGGGATTTGAGCTGGATATTTATAAGGAAGGAATGTGAGTGGCAGCTACTTCAAGATTTACAAAGTTAAAGAAATTGATCTTATTTGTCTAATCCAGACTGTCCCAGCTGTGTGTATATACCTGAATGCACTATGAATTTCTATATCCATATCTGCAGAATAGAGACAAACCCCCTTCCATAATGTCATGTATTGGCACAGAAACTTAAAGAAAGGCATAGAGAAGATGAACCATAGTTTTTGAATGATATTGTCAAGATTTCAGGAACTTCAGGAGTTCAAACCTGATTTTCTGTTGGATTTCAGAAACTTAAAAATTATTTTTAAAAATGTTGCTAAAAGGAGGTATCCAAGCACAGAAAATCTATCACAGAACTGGCTGTTGCTCTTAGCTCTGCTCAGGCTTGGATTAATCTTTAACAGTGGTGACATGCCCTGTCCCAAGTGCTCTGACAGTGTTCCAAGGCAGATTTCCAAAATCATAAGCAAAGGATAAAAATCTTTACATTGTCTCCCCACTATGAGAATTTTACACTTATTGATAAAGCATGTGAATTTTGAGAATATTTTAAAAACACCACAGGAACAGCAACAGAGGTCCTAAAATATTCTTGCTTGTTTAAGTGCTATAAACTGGAAGACTTGAACCTCTTGGTGGTGAGGAGATCAGATTTTGGGTAGGCTGAATGCCGCTGAAATGCAGACAGTTAACACTTGCTAAAGATATATTTTAGAAAAGGAAACACAAGAACTAGTCTGTTTTGTAAGGATGATAAAGACAGGAGGGACTTTCACATGAAAAGAGAGGCTGATGCTTTTGGTTGGTCATTGTGTCACTTCCACTGTTAATTCTTGCTGTTATTAACTTGATTATCTCCTAAACTTGAAAATATTTGACTTTTTGCAATCCCCTAACCACATGTTTCTTGGTCTGCAAGCACATGTACGTTATTGTCTTGCCTTTACAAACAGGGCATGTTTGTGTGGGAGAGATATTTTATAAATTTAATATAAAAAACATGCAGTGTTTCAACAATCAAGCTTGTAGCTATTGGAATTGAGTAACAAGAGTTTATATTACACTAGGGTATAGTGTGGGGACAGTATGATGAAGATTTAATTCAAGTATTTTTATTTGTTTTGAAAGAAATGTAAATTTAGGGTAGATTATATTGTTCTCTTAGATGAGCATCCTACCAGGGAGACCAGTTGAATTGAAGACTGTAACTAATTGCAGAACGAGTTTATCTGTTACATTTTGTTGCAAAGGGAGATCCTATTGTGTGTTTTGCAGGAAAAATTAACATCAAACAGAGACTGTCTATTGTAGGCACCCTGTAGATCTGTGGGGGTTACAAATTGCAGCATTGCCTGGCAGAAAATCCATAACAATGTGTTTTTCAATAACTCTGCAATGCATATTTGTTATTTATTCTCATAATTCTACAGCAGTATTGACAAGGATGTCCAAATGCGTGTTGGAAAATGGCAAGGAAAGAAGTATATCTGTAGAGAGGCAAACTTCTTACCCTGCTGGCATATTTAAGAGGCTAAAAAAAAATCCACATAGCCATGAAATTTGGTACATTCTTGGTTCTAATCCTTTCTCAGCAGTCTTGTTGATCCAGAAGGGTGGGGGTGGCAAGATGTTCCTGATGGAGCTCTGAGGTTGGAGGCACTAATGGTGTGTTAAAGCTCCAAGTGTGGTTAAGGAGTTTTCATGTTGTCTTTTCCACACTTGAACAGCAAAGTGTAGCACAAGCCTGAGGGATAATAATTTACCAGTCCCATTTCCCAAGACTGTTATTCCTCATCTAGGCATACTATTAAAATCATTTAATTATCAGAGTTCTGTCTTGCCGTTAAGTTACTGATGTTTCCCTTATTTTTATTTCTGAAACTTTGAGTGCCCACATATAGACCTCCCCTCCTTTGCCAAATAGTTGTATTGAATCATTTTGCTTGCTGGAAACCTTCTGGCTAATGATGGACTCTGATGGGTTCTCTGAGATACAACAGAGTCACCACAGAATCAGAATAAACCTGCACACAAGGAGTAAAGAGGAGAGCTGGAATGCTTGGTCAGTGCTCTGACAGGTTTGGGTTGTTTTATTGTAGTTAGTGATGGGGAAGTGGGAAGAATATTTGGGAAAACTCTCGTGTATCTGTGGCCACAAGTGAACTTGTCTCTCTTAACATTTGGGAGCCATCTGGCACATGTTCAGAACCAGCTGCACTTAAATAAGGGCAAGGAAACACCTTCTCACCTGTTATGGAGCAGAGTGTCCTTCACATGGGACACTCATGGGAAAGCCAAGCTTCAAGCTTTGCTGCCTGCCACACTGCTGAGTTTAGCTGTGCCTGTTCCATGGACTTTGGGATGGATGTCTTTCATCCACTGGGAAGAACAGCATGGCAGGAATTTCATGTGGACACTGTTTTCAGCAATCTGCCTCCCTGTGCAAGGAGCATCTTCAGAGACTGCAGGGTAAGGACCCAGCAGAGGTGTCCTCTGTCCCAGCCTGAGAGAAGTACATTAAGTTCCTGCCTAAAATGATCTCTGCTCACTTTGGGATTACACACTCTTTTGGGGAATGATAGAGACAAAAATGGTGTTTTAGGAAAGGAGATGGACCCTATTGTTACTTCCTAATTCACCCTTAAAAAAAGATTCCCCAGACTCTTCACCTGTGCCTGGCCTGTAGGTTTCCATATGGAGCTGTTTCTTAATCAAGGCTAATTAAGGTGTTGCAAATTCTTCAGCTGTTTTTGGTGGTCACTGGGACTTGGAGATTAGTGAATTTCTGGATTTAAGAGGGAGCTTGAATTTTATTGAATATATATATGTATATTATATATATATATATTATGTGTATATATAATAACTATATGTAGTGAAAACAATAACTACAGGCATTTAATTATCTACTAGAAGTATACTAGTACAATTCTATGTACTACTGGTATTCTTCTAGAATTCATCTAGAAATATGGGTGTTTGATATGCCTGTACATCAGTAATTTATATTTACAGTTGTTAAAACGGAAGCACAGTTCAAGAAATAGTGGTATTTACTGGATAGAATTTTCTCATTTGGTTTATCATTCTGACTGCCTTTGGTGCAGATAACAGGATTTAGCTGTGCCTCTCCTGTGTTTCTCCCTTGGGACTTCTTGTGTTTCCTCATATTTGCAATTTTAAAACCTGGTGTGGATGTCTGGAGTGAAGGTGACCTTGCTGATCCTGTGTGGGGTGAAGTGCTGGGGGGAAGGGGTTGGTCAGATCTTTCCACAGCAGACAACAAGTCTGCTTGGAAGCACAGAAAAAGTACATGCCAGGGTTGGATCTGGGATTTCAGCAGTGGAAAATGGGTGGTACTGGTTGTTTAGTAAAAAACTACACTTGTTGTAGGACAAGCAGCATTTTCTATCTGGAGACTGATTTTAGCATCACATGGCGCTGATCTGCTTCTTGTGCCTTTGCCTCCAGGGCAGTACCAGTGATTATTAAAGATGTGCTGACCTGTTTCTCAGAGGAGTACACTGCAAACTTGTTGAAATCTTGCATATGTACTGGAGCTCTTTACTAGTGCTGCTGTGATTTTACTACCAGGGTTACACGTGGCAGATGGGTAGTCAAGGTAGTCCAAACTAGAATGTGTGAAATTCCATATATATATGTGTGTGTATAACATTTTTATCCTGGAACTGGAGCAGATTGTGTGTGTGTGGGAGGGAAGGAATGTTAATTATTGGAGGTACTCAAATACTCAATACTCACACTATTCCTGAGCAACTGCTCTGAGTAGATCAGCCCAGAGCAGGTTGGACTGGATGAGTGCCAGAGCTCCCATCCAAGGGATATCATTCTGTGATTCTCTGAACTGCAAGTGAAAGCAAGTCTAAATATGAAAGAAAGTAGAATAGTGTGGAAAGTGGAAAGCAGCTACTTCAGTCTACTCATCTTTCTGAAGCTGGAAGATGAATGAGGCAAGCTGGGAAAACATTGTGAGTGACTTGTGGTCAATTTTGGGAAACTAAGTCTCTGTTTCTGGGGTTTTTTTCTTATGATTGCATCTCTCAGGGCTGGTGTGAACACAGTACTGAGATATTTCTAAGTTCTCTTTTTCCTGTTTCCTTCAACTCAGAGAGACAGTGAATGACTCACGTTAGAAGCACAGCAGGGTGTGAATCCCCTGAGATTCCCTCTGTCTGGCAGGTTACACATTTGTAGTGCAGGTGGTAGTTTTGATAGATACACTGACCATTAATGTGTGAGGGAACTACACTCTGAGCATCTGAGAGGGTCTGATCAGCCATCCACAAATGTCTGAGATGGCTATAAGCAATTACATTTTCTTAAATACTCATTTTTCATTATTTTTATGGGGAGAAAAACCTTATTTATATCCAATTCTTAGCTCCCCCTCTTTCCCCAATCTCTTGATTTAACGTTGGTTTCAAAAAATGTGGCAAATAGTTGATCTTATTCTTTAAACTGTTCATTTCACTTTCATGAAGTGGAGCCGTGACTTTTTTTAGAAGATGTCCCATGTTCCTTCATGTCCTGCTAAAATGAGTAATTTTTTCTGAAGGTTTTATTTTACAGCTCACTTTTTCTTTTCTGTGCCTTCTGACAGCACACATATACAGTTTTTATTCTGTCATTTGCTCAGACATGCCTGTAAAGATGCAAACACGGGGGCAAAAATGAATTTATCCGTAATTTCTTGTGTGAGAAGCAGAAAACACCTTAAAAATCTTTTCTTCCCTCTTTTATTTCTGTTGTGTCTTCTATACACACATACATTTATACATACAAACACAAAGCAGTTAAGAGTGTTGGCTTTTCAGCACACTCACAGATGCCTTTGACTTTTTTTAACTTTTGCTCTTTATCAGAGAAAACGCTGCCACTCTTGTGGAAACAGAAACTTATGCCACCACTAAAGAACTAAAAATGTCAAGGGGGCCATAAAAGGAAAATAACACAGTTTGTTTGGAAAATTGTTCCATGACAACTTCTGTAATCATTTTGACAAAACTTCTGTAAACTGAAACCTTTGTACTTTCTCAACTGAATGAGCTCTGAAGGCACAATGCATCACTGGAAATAGAAATTAAACAGGCTTTTCTTTTTTTTTTGTTCTCAGTGAGAAGCCCTGCACTCTGTGCCTCCAGAGTAAAGATGTTTGCTGAGACAAACAGGGAGTTTCTGTGTGTGATATATTCTAATGTGTACGGCTTCCTTGACTTTTGATCCTTTGAGCTGCTCTGGAAGCAAAACAGATCTGACTCCTTTGCATACTAATGAATATTGGTGCTTGTAATTATTCAGTGGTTACAGGAGTATTCCTTTGAGATGAATCTTTGCCACATTATTTACTTTTCTTTGTTTCAATTATTTCTTTGTTTAGATTATTATCAAAAATAATTCAATGCAGTCGAATTCAGTTGAACTGTAAAACAAGGCTGTATTTGTGTTGTCATGCTTATTACTTGGGTATTTTTTCATCTGCAGTTCAAGGATTGAAGCAGCTGTTTAGGATATGATTTTCTGGAAAGCTATCTTACAATATTTTAATAAGAAAATTTGTATACCTGGTATAAAGAAGTTTATCTACAGAGATGTTCTCTTCTATGGCTTTAGTACAAGACAAAGATCAATCTTTACACTGGACATAGATCAAAGTGCTGGAACCTGTCACAAATTGCCATAAGTGACAATGTAATAATGTTTTACACTTCTTTTCTCCATATGGCAACTGTGCTACTACTGAAAGGCTTTTAAAGGTCAGTTCTTACCACTGTTGCATAGCACAGCAAAAAAGAATCAGATATAAAGCATAATTTTCAAAAAGTTTGGGAGTATTCTCTTTTAAACCATAATCTTGGCCTTGATTCTTGTATTCTAGTTAAAATATATATTGGAAAAAATCCTTCAATCCACTGGCACACCAAGAGCAAAAGCAAGTATTTGAAAACTTTGGAAAACTGTGGCAAAGTGAAAGGAAAGTTCAGGTTCTTAACTTTCCCACTGGCTGGGCAGAGGGAATAGTTATTACTTTGTTAGTACTTCCGTGGAAGTACCACTAATGCATGTTTTTTGGGCAGAAGACATTCCATCCCATGTTAATTATTTTGGTTTGTTATTTTTAGCTGTGATAATGTGTTTGCTCTTGCTTTAGAGAAGCACTTGTAGAATTTTTCATGTCATTTGGGATCAGATACATGACATTTATGTGATGGAGGATGTGTAATATTTATAATTTTGGTTTGGATAAACATCCCATGCTTTACTATATCTGTGATCCTTTCAATGACATTTGGCAAGTTTTCATTTGACAAAGCCAAAAATAGAATTAATTACAAAACAGGCTTCACTTCAGTTGAAGTTCATTTCTTTGAACAAGTGATACCAGTTACAGTCTCAAACAGGTACAGAAATAAGAAGAAAAGAAAGCTAGATAAACAAATGATTTGATGAATAAACAATTGGAAAACTTCAATTTGTATTCTTTAAATCCAATCACAATCAAAGCAGCTTATTGATGTATGTAATGGCATGTAATTAACTGGCAATCAGTGAACTAGATATCCAGAAAGAATCAGCCATGGTGCAGATAAGTCACAATAGTTGACATCTGTGAAATATTAACACGTACCTGCACATTTCTAAACACTTCTATGGCCAATTCCTGGTGGTTTCTCTTCCCCCTGGCACACTTGCCCTGTTCTCATGCCCCCCTTTCCCAGCCCTCATCATGGGGTGCAACACCCCACCTTCTGTGATTCCTGAGGCTTAGGAGAAGGTTTTCATGCTGTAGGAGTTAATTCTGGCAGATATCAAGCTCCTGTCCAGCAGATCACCTGGCACCCTCCTCTCTCTCCTCTTTGTTACCAATTTTTTATGTTTCTTGGACATTTCGAGGCTTAGGAGATTCTTTTTTTTCCCTTTAGTAATTCCCTCCGTGCTGTTTTGTCTGGGAAATGGCCACTGGTTTCAGCATTACCAGTTCAGGAGCACTTGATTTTTCAGTTTGGGCTGTTTAGGCTCCTGTTTCTTTCCAACTCTTGTGTGTGCCAAAAGAGGGAGCCACTGGAACCAAAGCAGCAGAAAGGTAACTCAGGTTCACGTGTGGGAATGAGAGTTTAGTGCACACTGGGTTCATTTCCTGTCCCTTACCTGCTGCCTTCATCTGGAATTTTCACTTTATAAAGAAGTTGACATCTGCGAGAGCCTCTTCTGTGTAAATTCCACAGGTTACATTGACAGGCAACAGTTTACTTGTGGTTTGTTTTTTTTTTTTAATTGACAGTTACATTTCTTTTAATGAAGATAAATGCACTGAAGGTATTGGCAGAGTGAGAACAGCCTTCAGATGAGAAGTGAGTTTTGCTCCACCAACATCTGTTTCATTCTGCTTTTGGTGCTCTCCTTTCTGGGTACTGTACTCAGGAACAGACCCTGAAACACAAACAGTTGCTGATTGTGCTGCTGGCTCTGATAACATAACTCATAGTGTTGCCCTAATTATGTACATTATAAAACTGTCAGGTCTGGAACATTTGGTCTCTCAAGGCAGCTCTCCAATTAATCTTTTCCTTTTTTATTAGAGATCTTGTTATGTGATTGTCTTTTGGGGAGGAATTAGAAGGTTTTATGTTATAGTGGTGGGGTTTTTTTAAAGCTTTCACTGATAATAGAGCAAGAAGAGTTCAGAGTTAACAGGAATGTTATGTTAGCTAGTTTTCATTATTATTATTATGTTATTGCAGCATCTGAAGGAATGTTGTTCTTACTGTTAATGCCAAGCTGCTGAGGGAAAAATCATAGAACCATAGAACAAGCCAGGTTGGAAGGGACTTTGAAAGATCATCTGGTTCAATCTTTTATGGGTAATAGAGCCTATCTAGTACCCTGTCTAGCCATGGTTTGAAAAACCTCCATAGTGGGGAGTCTACCACATTCATGGAGAGGTTGTTTTAGGGTTTGGTTGTTCTCACTGTAAAAAAAAAAATTAATTCTTATATCAAGATGAACTTTTGCCTTTGTCTCCTCGTCCTTCCCCCCTGGCTCCTCGTGAAGACAAAGCCCCCACCCTCTCTGTAGCTGCCTGGGAAGTGGTGGAATTCTGTGATGAGGTCACCCTTCTGGTAAAAGGACTGTTCAAAACAACCCCAAATAATGTTTTCTTCATTCTTCAGTCCCAAAACTCTGACAGACAAAATTTTGCCTTGAGTGAAGAATCCTGTCTGACAGCAAAGGAAATGAAGGTCCTCAGAGTGGCAGCTGCTGCTGTTCCTTTGAACTGAACTCTCACCTGTGGATTCTGGGGATTTGCAAGAGGTCCAGTCCTTTCCTGTGCCTGTCTCCCAATGCACAGCACAGAAAAGTGCCCTGCTCATAAAATGCTCAGGTGCAGTGGGAAGGATGAGGTCTCCTGCAGCCTGTGCTGCTATTTCTGGTTTATTTTGTATAGAACAGGAGGATTATGTTTAAATCTCTGCTTCATTCAAAGCAGAGATATGAACCAAAGTCTTTTACTCCTGAAAGGCTGAAGCCCCCTGCATTATTACAGTATGATCTCAATCTTTCTAGAAGTAAACACTTTATCTTCTTCTAAATTATGAAATTATTTACTGAAAAACAAGCTAGAAAATCCTTGTGCTTTTTTTCAGGTGTCTAAGCCACCACAATACAAAGTCAGTCTTCTCTGTTAAAATCTAGTTCAGTGGTTTTTAAACCACTTTATATAAAATAGAAGTTCTGATATTATCCAGTTTTGCCAGGATCTGGGTCTGTAGGCATAAAGCCTGTGCCTCTAGTTGTTAAGCAGAGGTTCAAGACTGATCCATTTTTTTCAGTCTAAAAGTTTTGATGTTCTTAAGAGTAACTGGCAGGAAAAAAAAAAAAAAATATTGCCAGTCTTACCGTACTTGGGTTTTTCTGTGTATAAATCTGGGGATATAAAAGATGACAATGATAAAAATGTTATGTGGTTGTGGATTCAAGAATCCATCTGCAATATACTTTTTGTTCAGTGAGGCTCTAATGCTTTAATTCACCTTGATTGTAACTATTTTCCTTTATAAATTATCATAAACCTGGAAAGGTGAGCTATTTTTTAGGCTTAATATTACCAGCATTGCCTTATTTCAAAATCTAATACAATTATGAACACACCATAACTTGTGGATGATTAAATTGCAAATTGGGGGTGTCCACCAGGCAAGTGGATATATTAAATTTGTTCACCTTCATAACTCATCCTCACACACACTGTATATTTTTCAGGATCACACAAAGATGTGCTTGTTCTGCCTGAGGTACATTCTACACTATTTATGGTTTATCAGATGTACAGAATATCTTCTTCAAGGAGACCCTCATACATCATTGGAACTTCAGCAGTTATTACATTGTTTTAATGGAAAAATGTTATAAATGAATGAGTTTTATTCTCTCTACAGCACACACATTTTCCAACATGACTTTCTCAATGCTGTTGTTTTCTTTGTCCTACGAGAACACGAACTTCTTGTTTATTGCTCAGTGATTTTATAAAGATATCTCATTTCCTCCTTGGAGAGCCATAAAGAAAAAAGGTCAAAAAACAGAAGCTACGTAAGCAGAGCGCAGTTTTACAGAAGTTTTGTGGAATAAAATGATACCTCTAAAAAAGGTAAAATCAAAGTAATCAAGACAAACACTTGGCATCGTGGAATACAATATTTTATTATAAATTTTTAAAGGTGTGGCTTTGATTTACAGGCTTACCTGGCTGCTTGGAGGTGCTTCCTTTGCATCCATTTCCTTTTCAATGTATTTGTCATTGCAAACCAAGCCCTGTGCAAGGGAACAATCCTCAGGTGCTCATGTTGTACATATATTTTCACCTGCAGGATTTTCTGGTGCATTTTGCCCCTCCTCTGGGTCACAGCATTCCTCACATTAAATCTCACCTTCTCCATCCTGCCCCAGGGCACTGGGGGAATGTTCTCTGTGCCCATAGTGGGATCTCCTGATCCAGGAAGAATATTGTGTGCTCCTCTCCCTGCCTGCCACAGCAATTCCAGCACTATCCATAGCTAAGGAAGTGTTGGGGAATTCAAGGCTTTTGGCAAGTGTAGTGACAGAGGCAGATTTATTCCTGCATGTAATTTGAGAAACAGTGGTGTAGCCCAGCATAAGGGCAGAAAAACCCAAATGCACATTGAATCACAGCGTGGTGAGGCTACAGTGTGTTATCCAAACACATAGTCAGTCCTCCCAGGGAGTGCTGCTTGAATTGGGAATGTGGATAGAGAGAGAATCAGGAATGTCCACTGAGTATTTATCACCCAGAGGTGTGAATTGATAATCCTGAGATTATCTGGAGCCACTGATTGGGACAGAAGTAAGTCCAAGTAGTGCTGGCCCTGTTGTTTTCTTGTCACAGGTGGAAGAGGTGAGGATGTTTTTGATGTCTTCTCCAGAGAACTTAATATTTGCTTTATCTTTTGTTTGCCTTTTATATAATTGCACTGGATAGTATTGCAATGTCCTATAAAATTGAAATTAAGTTTGAAATAGGGTTTGTTAATTACAGTATTTAACTGTTGTGGTTATTGTTTCCTAGGAGATTAATGAGGTGAATTATTGTAACATAATTAAACTACAGTATATCTAATCTCTTACATGCCCTTGTGGTTTACTGTTATTCAAGATTCACTTGAAGGTTAATTTCTCTTAACTGATATATATTTGACTTTGGCTATACAATTTATATCAAAATATGCTTTTAATTATATTTGAAAGTTATTAGGCTCTGCCAGAATTATCACTGTAAGCTAGTGAAGGTAAGGACCATAAAAGCAGTTAAATCAGCAGACTCACTTACCTACACAACCAGTAATCCAAAATCTCCCCTAAAATGTTTGTGATGGAAGCCTTTTAGTAGGAGCCAATGAATTCCTCACTTCCCAGGCAGAGGCTGTGCCTCAGGCCATGCAGATCCTCTAAACTGGCTGTTTCCTGAGGTATTTGGGCAGGAAATCCTATTGTCTTGCCACATAAAAACTAGAAACATACAGCACTATCTTTATAGGATAAGACAAAACTAGGGATTCATCAAAGCATGTCCTTCCCCCCAGAGAAAAAGATTAGTTTATATACTTTCATTTTTTTTAATCTTCAAACCCAACCTTCTTCCTCCTCCAGCCACAAACTCAGCTTCATAATTCACTATTCCTCATTTATTCTCTTGCTGGATCTATTTAAAGGATGGATACTCTAGGTATTATATGACAATAGAAAAGCTGCTATTTTTTTCCCCTCTATTAGTTCCAGTCACAGACACTTTTTTACATCAATGTTTTTGCTTTCTCTTCAGTCATCCTAAGAAATGATCTTCTCTGTAACTCTTAATTTCCTCTAAGCTATGGTGTCAAACATTTGAATCTATTATTTTCACTCTCATCCCGTCCCTGTGGACAAAATAAAAATTCTTACCTCCCAAAATTATAGCTCAGTCTGGAATCAAACCCCATATGAGACCTTTAAAAAAAAAAGAATTCAAAAACTTGTAATTTAATAACTATAATATTCATCTAAAGCACAGAAGTTAAAGTACTAAGTGGTTACAATTTTGTGTTCAGAAGTTGGTTCCTTTCTGAAAAAAATTTACAGATATTTGATGTCTGAAAAATAGAGCATTCTGGAGTATTTCATCTAAGTTGGATTTTATTTTTAGAGATTCATCAGCCAATATTGGAACAGCAAAACTGCTCAATAACTTTCTTGGCCAGCATGGCTCTGATTCTTAAAGGACATTCCAGTTTGTCTTTCTAGAATAACTTCCTCTTCTTTTCTATGTACTTTACATGATAAGTACCCCACAACTTGTTTACTTTCTCGCTGTAATTATTTAGAAAAGGATCTTTTGTGTCAAGCACAACACATTCTCGTTTTTTTCCCACTTCCATGTGTTCTCTGTGGTCACTTTCCAGCACGGTGGAATTACTTCAGGTGCTTACTCCTGGCCCATGTGCCATGGACAAGGCTCTAACCCTGAATTATCCAGGTCATTCTGAAATTGTTTGCTCTTTTTCCTCTGTTTTTGCTGCCTTGGAAATTGTGTGCCATCAGCAAATGTAACTATTTTCAACATAACATTGCCAAGGTCACAACTCTGGAAAATAACCTAAACTTGTAAGCTCCCAGGAGCTCCAGTTCTCCTCTTCCCACTCAACAGCCGGACTGTTCCTCACTGATGTGTCTTTGAATCTCTTGGAATTTATTTTGTCAGTTCTTTGCACACACACTCACCACATTTTCAAATCAATCTCCTTCGTGCCACAGTATCAGATGCTTTTCTGAATTCCAGATAAATTGTCCATTACACTGGGATTGTCTCCAGGTAAGTAGCATATTAAAAGAATTCAAATAGAGCTGCCTGTCATGACCCCTTTTTTCTCTGTATTCAGCCTGCTGTCACAGTCTCCTAAGTCAGGCATTTCTAAATCTGGTTTAATAATTTTCTGTCTTCTGCATAACTGAGTCCAGGATTAGAAGCTTGGGCTTTCTGAAGTCTTGGAGGCTTTTAAAGTCAAAAGAATCATATTAACTGCTACTCCAGTTCTCACATACTCCCTTCCTTCCTTAGTGAGTTATCACAAATCCTGCCGAGGGCTTTCCTTTTCCCCTCACCATTTTCCTCCAGATTTCTCAGTTGTAATTCAACTAGGCCTGGAGCTTTGGCAATGTTTAATAATTATAATTGCCTAATTAAGGTATCAGATCTGGTAGACCAGACGCCTTCTTTCTCCACTCTCTTCCCTGTTTTCAGTGCGCTCACTGTTTCTGTCAGACTCTCCTCCTTTGTGTATTCATCATGAATATCTATAAGGATATGAGTAATCTGTCTCTTTATTTTTAAAATTTCTTCACTTGAAGACACTTGCTTCTCTCATTCCTGTCAGGCTACAAGCAGATGAACAAAAAACCCACCACAGTTACACAGAAAAATTGATATTACAGTGGAACACTGGAAAGCTGTCTTTGCTTTTCAGGAAAAACATAAACTGTATAATAATGGCTTGTATGTGTGAGAGGTGAAATTATACACCTGGGGACTGAGTGAAAACTGTGGTGATAAGAAGTAGAGATAATTTATGTTAATTGGGGAAAAAATTATGTCAAATTCCACAAGGTGAGTGTGTTTGGCCTGTGATAGTGATGGGTGAGGGGTTTCCCATCTTTGTTTTGGCCTTTGAGCTTTTCAGGCTTGTTCTTCCCACTCCCTCCCCTGTACCTTGAGGGGACTGGGCATGGACTGAACAGCTGGGTGGGTGCTTTTGTGATGTGTGTTCCTTATCCAGCATCAAATCTCTGTCTTATCCCTGTCTCCTGGGTCCAAAGGGAAATGTCTGACATACACCAGTACTGGGAAATGTAGCTCTAGAGTTTTTGTGTGTGTTAAATGCATGGGCAGCCATTGAAAACATTGATACTGTTATTATATTTACATAGTGTCTCTTATTCTTCTTGAATCCTGCAGAATTGTTCAAACTTGACTGCACAAAAATGAGCTAAAGTGGCATTTGAAAAACTGTTTTAGCCTGAGCTGCTTTAGCTCTGGTGGTGTTTGTTTTACAGTGTGCTAAGAAATAAAAGTTTCCTTGATGCAGAGGTTGGGAAGGAGACTTCAGAGGGCAGGACAGTCTGTAATTAGGCATGTAGGGAGATGTGGATGGTAAAGGCAGAGTTTCCTGAAAGCACCAACCAAGCAGTGGCAAAAGCAGGAGAAGGAACCGCATATTTGTTCCCGTATGATGTTTTTTTCTGTACCTACAAATCTGGTGTTGGGCTTAAATTTAGCTTGAAATCTCCTCCAGTAAATATCATAATGTTTCCTTTTGGAGAAGGTGGTTAATATTCTGTAGAAGATTTGGACTCTTGTTCTCTTACCTGCTTCACCATCTGGGACTCTATAGATATCTGTAGTTTTCCTCTGTTGAAGAGAAAATGTCATTGAGTCAGATGTCATTTCCCACATGAGACTGTGGTCTGTGACACTGTTCCACCTTCTCCATTAAACTGATAAATTGTGGCAAAATGACCTTTACATCACTTAGCCCTGGTAATTGCCCAAGTGTTATATTACCAGTTTCTGGCATATACAGAGGCTTACAAAGCAGAGTAGTGGATGAGGTGTTACATTCAGTACAATTTTTGCAGCTGTGTTGTTTTCTAGCATCTGATGTTTTAGTAATGCCAGGGAAATGCACTATTTTACAAACAGGGGTGTAGACTGCATTGACACCACCTATAAATAATACAATGAGAATAAAGCTTAGTAACACAAAATGCAGTGGAACTTGAGGATTATGAAGACCTCATAAAATTAAAATGACAGAAGGGGAGGGTCCTGGCTTCATAAAAACATTCTGATCTGGACATAAGTCAGCTGAGAGTGGCAATATATCACAGAATCACAGAATATAATGAGCTGGAAGGGACCCACGGGGATCATCAAGTGCAACCCTTAGCCCTGCACAGGACCACCCCCAAAAGTCACACCATGTGCCTGAGGGCATTGTCCAAATGCTCCTGGAGCTCTGGCAGCCTTGGGGCTGTGCCCACTGCCCTGGGGAGCCTGTTCAGTGCCCAACCACCCCCTGGGGGAAGAACTTTTTCTAAATGGAGAAACACTTTTTGTCTTTGAGTAGGAATAGTGGGGTCAACCAAAACAAGTGGTAAAAATGGGGGTCTGATGGAACTGGTTACAGGAGGTGACTGCTGGCAAAGGCAGCAAGGCACTGTGGTAACTTGGGCATTAGAGGATTGTTGGAGATGTCAGTGGCAACATTAATGTGGTTGCACATAATCATGTACCCTAGATAGATACATGAGACTTCAGGAAATTCAGCAGTGTTTGCAAAGGGACTGAAATTTTATTGTCAGGCTGGGACCTCCCTCTGAAGCTGAAGGATCAAGGAGGAGCTCTGCAAGAGGAAACAGGACAGGAGGATGAGGCTTAGGGCAGGTACAAGGTGGTAATATTCTACTGATATTACATCAGTTGTGTTGATTCACTTCCAGTGGGTGGTGAAGGAATAACAACACTGGAGGCATGATTTACTAATGGTACTAAGAAAGAAAGGAAAAAGTTCCACTGCTGACTATCTTCCCATTCATTCCCCTGTGTCTCAGGAAGTAGTTTGTAGTTTCATGAGATGGACAGTGGTTACAGTAGACAAGAAGAGGAGCAAAGCTTTTACCTCAGTCACACCTGCCTTATTCTCAATGTTTTCCAAAGGTTGTGTCTGTTTTGCACAGTTAAACCAGTTCTAGAATCAGGGCTTTCCATGTGAAAGATGCCTTAAGGCTGGAAGGCAAAACCAGGAGCCAGCTTGATAGAAGAGCATGGCTGAGTCACTTTTCAGATGCTGCCTCTTCACTTTCCTTTCAGGTTTCTCTAAACACAGCTACCAAGCACGTGTTGGGTGCAGCATCTCTATTTTTCAATGCCACAATAGTTAATGATGGTATCTGTGAGTGTTTCAGAGGAAAGATGCTTATGCAGGTAACTTAAGAGACACTTAAAATAATAGCCTTTAAAAATATTCTAAACCAAGCATTACATTTTGAAGAAGCACATCTTGCCCCACAGAACAAAAACAATGTATTGGTCTAATCAGACCAGCCATTTTCCCTTTTTTTGACATTTGTTGGGTAATCAACATTCCTGTTTGCTATTTATCTGCTTCTTAAATTTTAACAAGTAATTCTGCTTGTAATTGTGTCACTTCATGATTTTGTAAAAATTGGCACCTGCTGTGTGTAGGATAATAGCACAATTCAACCTGCACTGTAGGAAGAACTGATTTGCTGCTCATTTTATCTGGAAATGTGTGAATTATAAGTGGAGTTGCTCTCCTGGTAAAACTCGCAATTACTGGGGTGTAGATAAATGACTGGAGATTTTTACTTGTGTAGCAAGAAGAAAACCCAAAATAGATGTGATTTTCTTTGTTGTGAATGCAGAAAAGTACTAAAAATTAATTTGAAAAAGGAAAAAGTGTCATCTAACCAGGATTTATCTGTCATGTTGGTTGGTTGGAGTGAAGCTGGGGGGAAAGATGGCTGAGCAAATACGGATGGTCACCTCTCACCTATGACAAAATTTGCCCTTTGGAGGAAAGCAATTAAATCTGTGGCAGTTATTCATGTAATTAGAATGTAGCTTTGGTAATTCTGTAGCACCCAGCACTCCATGCTTCTTTCTTCCCAGAACAAGGGCGAGATCCCAAATTCTTGATCTAAGGTTTATCAGGGCCCTTGAAGGGCAGGAGTAGAAAGGACAAGAGTTACTGCTGCAGTTCTGGAGGCTGATGTCTGTAGTGGGAAGATGGATTACACTGTTGAATCTTGATCTTGGGTTATCTCTGTAAAATTAGGGATAAATTTAGGGATAAATAAGGTGGAGCCACAGAGTTCCAAATGGCAGCTGACTGATGGAAACCTTAGAAAACTCGGAGACAGCAAGAGAGGGGGAATCCCTTCCCTTCTCTTTAGTCGAAAGAGCAAAGAAAAGCTGTTCTCTGCCATTTTTCTGCAAGGCAGTTTGAGAACCCAGGACCGTGTCCAGTACCTGGATCAGAGCCTTAGCAGCAGTTTAGCCTGAGGAAAAGGGAATTCCTTACCTGGGCTGCTTCAGATGCTTGTGGCCCAAGAGCTGGGATCCTTCCTCCTGCCAGAGGGATTGACCATCTGGTGAAAACCTGCAACCCTGGAGCCAGGGCTCAGCACGTGCCACAGTTTCTGTGGTGCAGATGATGGGCAAAGGTTTGACATTGCCAAGGAGAGCTCAGGAGGAAGGAGAGGAGGGAACAGCTTTGCCAGGAAGTGTTAAAGTAAGCACAGTCACAGCAACTTTAGTTGTTGCATATTTACTGTTTATCTGCCTGAGACCCAGGCAAATTAGCAGCAGCCATCTCATTTTTGTTTCTTGCAGATTATTCTCCTGTGACTTTTAATTAAAACTTCCCTTAGGCACAGAGAAATTGTTGGTGATCTTTTTTTTTTTTTTTTTTCTGGACTGTCTCAGCTTTAATTACCTTTTAGGATTTGAAATAAGCCTTCTGTTTCCACTAGATCATGTTTACTACAGAAGGAAGTGGCAAAGGATCAGCAGGGATATTTACTATAAAATCAAAAATTCACATAAAAGGCATATTAAATGTAGTCAAGTAAACATTCCCTTCCCCCTCCTGAAACAGCCTATGGCCAGGTTTAATAGTCTTTCATGTATTTGGAACTGAATAACTTGTGTCGAATCTCCCCTTCCTGCACTGTTCAATTTTTACTGGGAATATGATTACATTGAAATGAGACTCCATCAGAGAAATAAGATATTGGATGGGCAGTAGACCAAGACAAATTTCTGAGCAGTTTGCATAAATGTTTTTCCAGGCAAAAATAACAGCTCCAGAACCTGAGTGGAGTAGCTCACCTGTCACATTGCAATTTCTATTCATTGCTGCTCCAAACACCTTGTTTGCCAGAGAATCATCGGGTTTGTTTTGTGTTTACCTGCAAATAAATTTGATATAAAAAAGAGCACAAATGGGTATAATGTCATTCCAGCTGGAGAGAGGGAAGGTTTTTAGTTGCTAATAGGTGTGTGCATAGGGGGCACAATGTGTTCATACCCCACTGAGGGACCCTGATGCCAGCAGAAAGCAGCAGCAGTGTTTGCTAATGGGATAAAGTTCCTGGGACACTAGCAGGGAGCAGGCAGCCAGTGTGGAGCACAAGATGAATAAAATAGTCCCAGTAATTTCCTCTTGTTCACTAGAGAAGTGCTGGCAGGTCTGTTAAAAACAGGCCAATTGCAGGAGGCCTTAGAATAGGGATAAGTGAGCAGTGCTTAGAAGAAGAATGAGCAATGAGTTCCTTGGCACAGTGCATCTGGGCTGCTGAAGAGCCAGGGCACAGGCCACGGGTATTTTATTCATGGATTTGGGATGTGCATATATGCAGGCACTAGAATTATTTGTATATGTATATATATATGTTCCAGTGCACACAGCCCAGGCTCATCCAGCTCATCACTTTGTCCTGTGCAGCTGAAGTTGCACTTTCTCACTTTACTTTTCTGTATAGAAGTGAAGAAGCCCATGAGGGGAATAAGGTCTTCCAGTGACTTATGAATTAATGATATTTCTGTTAGCTGTTGTTAATCAGATGATAATATCACTGTTGGCTTTAGTTCAAGGATTTTTTAAAATACCATTGACTGGCTGGCTGGCTGCTTCATGTGCTTTTCAGACAAACAGGAAATTGGGCTAGAAAAAAAATAAAATTAGCTTTTCTTCCACTTACTTATTTCTAAGCAGAGTGTATTTGCCCCAAATCCCCCAATAACGGGCTTAGATAGGTCTTGCTTTTTGGGTATTATAACCATTGATGAACTGCACAGGCAAATCATCCTTCTGTACTCAAAATGGACTTGAAGTTATCCTTTTCTGCTTCTATAGAATGGCCATTCCTCCACACAAATTGATTTCTTGC
Organism: Pachyramphus minor; assembly: GCA_013397135.1. Classification (NCBI taxonomy): domain Eukaryota; kingdom Metazoa; phylum Chordata; class Aves; order Passeriformes; family Tyrannidae; genus Pachyramphus; species Pachyramphus minor. Next base: position 296,958 of record VYXB01001763.1, on the reverse strand, counting down.
AGATGAATATTCTGTGCATTTAGAGTCTGCATATAGACTGTGTGTATTGGAGCTATTTAGCATAAAAAAAATGAAGAGAAAGAATGGGAGAAATCCTTTTTAAATTAGTTGTATAAAGTTAAGTGGTGTAGTCCTGTTTACCCTTTCTAACAACAGAAGAAGCCAAGGACATTCATCAAGAAGAAAGGCCATAATTAATTAAGAGAAATACTATGCAATGCATAATTAACATGTGTTACAGCATGTCAATAGACCAATGCCAATAAAATAGGAATGTTAGCAAAAGGATTTGACATTTATGTGGATAATAAAATATCGACAGTTGAATTAGGGTTTTTTTGAAAATCATTTTCTGAAAGAAACTCTGTTGCTTAAAAACTTACTATGAGGAAAATCCATCCCCTACTGGCAGCCTGTTCCATAATAGTTCAGTGGGAGTCAGGCAGTAAAATACCTTGTGAAACAAAATGGAATGAGGTTACTGGGAATTCTCATTGTATTCTATGTGGGGAATATTGCTTCTTTCTTTGTAATTAATCAACTGCTCAAGGTCTTATAAATGATCTCTGCATTTGAAGAAATGGTATCAACTCCCTTCTGATCAATATTTTTCTCTCTATCCCGTTGCTGCTGTGTCCACATCTCACTTCACCTTTCCATTAGGGAACCTCCACGTGGTGCTGTTTGGATTCTGTGAGGCACAACATACTGTGCTACCCACATTATTTTATTCATGCCAGACAAAATGTAGGTGTGAGGGTCATAAATTTGGTTGTAGCCTGCAGAAAAGCTTGAAGAGTAGGGCTACATTTTCTCTCTTCTTAATTGCATTACCGGTTGCTTAAAGGAAAAACAACACATGGAAATCACATTTCTGTCAGAAAATCTTGGACTTGTTATTTCTGCAAATAACCTTAAGATTAATGAAACCCAAAGCAGCAATCTTGCACTTATTAGTGCTAAAAATAACCTTAAGATTGATGAAAATGAAAGGAGCTGGTCAGTGCAAAAAGGCTTTTTGTCCCTATTTTTTTCTCCATTTTGGTTAGACTGCAAAACCAGGGGTACTTTCTGCAGCATTTTTCTATTTTAAAGGAGAAACTCACAGGAAAGGCTTTTAAGAATATCCACAGGTGAACAGATGGAAACCCTTCTGTCTCTCTGTAGCACTGTTTCAAGGGAATTTTAGGACAGAATTTTCTAACTACCCATTCTTCTTTGATGCATCCAGATAAATCACCAACCACTTTGAAGAGTGTTTCTTTAAAGGTTCTAACAGGAGCTGCAGTCCGTCTTGAAATTCCACGCCAGAATAATTTGAAGGAATCAGCATCAGCAAATTGATTTGCTTGAAAGCAGTTTATTTCAATTTGAATATTCTGAAACTGTGCTGGGTACCTCCGGTTTCATGCCTGAAGCAAGATGATCCTGTTACCATGGTTTCAGGCTCACATTTGGGTTACTGTGGTGTCAGCCTTTCCTTCTTGCTACACAGGGAAGTATTATGTGACCTGGGCAAGGTCATGTAGACTTAAATCCTCCAAGAGGCTAAGCTGGAGCAACAAAAATTAGTCACTGCAGTGAAGGTCTTTTATTCACCAGATGCCTGAAGGAGAGACTCGAGTCCTGTGTGTGCTTTCTTATGAAGTACCACTGGATTCCAAGGCAGAGAAGTCACCACTGACATCAGAGGGATGGGGCCTGGCACTTTCCTGCAAATCACAACCATTTTGCCCAGGCAGGGTGACGATCCAGGTGCCAAGAGGCACATTTTCCTCTTCAGAAGCTGTGGTGATTGCATCCCCCCTTCCCCTGGAGACGGGCTTCAAACCTGCAGTCCCTCTTTTCATCTCAAATGGGATGTGGGTCGAATTCATGAGGAGTCTTTGGAGCAAGAGCTGTGTCACCACGAACACTGAAATGGGTTTTGACACTTGTCATGGTTTAACCCCAGCCAGAAACTCCTGAGCCCTGCACAGCCACTCCCACCCTCCCCACTGGTGAGAGAATCAGAAGGGTGAAAGTCAGAAAACTTGTGGGAAATCAATTAGTGCATTCATGTGGATTTTGCAGATAAGAAAAGGTAACTGGATATTACTGGACAACAGACTATTGTTTGGATTTGGGCAATTCAAAAAGCAGAACTCAGAAGTCCCCCTCAGTGGAGCATTTTGAGAACACAACTGCAGTTAATAATTGTAGTAAAACTTTATTATAACTCTGATTTAGTAAACTATAAATGCACTAGATATTCTGTGATAAACATATGCATTTGACTGTAATTTACTGTAATTAACAATTCTGTTGTTAATTTATTATTTACACAACTAATTTAATATTTACTAGCTGCTGGAACCTGGGAGCCAAGTTAGGAGAACTAAGAATAAACGAGCAAACACATTAATAAAGCTGAAACAATAATCCAATCTTTAAAAACAACAAAAACTTTTAAGGTGCAGCATGGTTTTTCCAAGGTGGCAGAAGTAAGGACCTCTCTGTGGTTTGGCACTTAGGTTCTGGTAGGAGGTCAAGTCGTGCTGAAGGTCTCCTTGATTGCCTGGGGTGTTTCATCTGGAGTGTCCTCAGCTGGGCCATAATGGTCACAATGATGGTTCTGTTCTGTCCTGTGTTGGTAGCAGAGCTCACACCCCCCCAGCTTGGAGGGGCTTGGAAACCATCACAGCCACGTGTGGAACACAGGGTGGCTCCCTAAACATTGCACACTAGGACATCACCCCGTGGGGGTTTGGCTGCTGAGCTGTTGGCCCTGACTGCATCCCATGTGTCTGAAGGCAAACACATCCCAAAAATAGGAGTATCTGAACCTAAAGACAGAGTGTGGGAGTTGTGGTCTTCATTTATCAGGCGCTTTCCCCTTCAGAAAACCAAAAGTGTGCTCTTGAACTAATTCAGTGGTAAGCAAAACATGTTTCCTCAGGACTGAAAGCAGTTGGAGACTGAATTCCTCTCTAAAGGGAGACTTTGACACCAATTACTGATTTCCTGAAGAGGTTCACTGAATGATGCTCCTTGGGCTCAGTTGTGCAGGACTAAAAGCTCTTACTGCATGATTACGGTATCACAGTTTCTGGGATTGGGTCATGGCAAGCCTGAAAATCCCTCTAAACATCTTTCTTAGAGAAAGCAACAACACACAGAGGAAACCCAAAATGTGGATCACAACAGAGAGGTTTGGGATTGAGAGCAATCTGTTCAGCACCAAGAAAAACCCAAACTCGACTCACAACTGTTCTCCAGGCCCAGAGAACCTTAGAGCAAATATTTAGATATTAACAGGAGTTTTTCATCGTTCAGTGAAATAATCAGTTACTGGGATTTTTATTTTTATGTTTGGTTTGTTGTTTTTCCTTTAAATAGGGCTTTTAATTTTTCACCCTGGGATTCGAGTATGTAAATTCCACTGAAGTCTTATTCCAGCTTCTTAAATCCTGCTGCAGTATTTGCCTTTTGATTTTTGATTTTGGCTTTCTCTCTGTAATCTAGAGATAGAGTTACATCAGAGGGCTGCTACAATGGTGATATCACAGCATTTTGATGGCATGGTAATAGATGCAGACTTAGTATCATATCTCTTGATTGCACCCGGAGAAGTGCCAATTTATCTATTTCATCACAGTGAAGCAGCTCTTCCCTCCTGAGAGTACAGTTCTTCCAAGTGTTATTCCCGAGTAATAACATTATCTCTCCAGCTTATACCTGGAGGGGAATTATGTGAAGTAGCAGTGTAGTATAATTATTTCAGTGAAAAGCTGTAGCCCTGACCAAAAAAAAAAAAAAAAAAGTAAAAAAAAAGGTAAAGAAGTTCAGTTTTATACAGGCAAACAAATACAATAATCAGGTACACAACAGTGATTTTAATTATTATAAATCACTCTGAACAGCAATGATCCGAATGCACTTTGGAATGTATTCAGTGCCTCACTCCTGAATGAAATTGCGTTACTTGGAATGAAACCCATTTTTAATATTTCTGGTTTCTGTTGCTTGTCTCTTTTTGGTTTTTTGCAGACAAGAACTTTCCATTCTCCTCAACAGAGGAGGGGGGAATCCTTTCCCTTTTCTTTTTTGCTCTTTGGTGAAAGAGCAAAGTGAAACTGTTCTCTGTCATGTTTCTGCTGTTAGGCCACATCTATCCTTTAGCCTCATCCTGGGTATTATCTTCCAAAAGCATGGAAAGGAAATCAAAGAATCAAGGGAAGGGTAGTATTAGAAATCAACTGCTCCTTAATGCTTTGTTTCTTGATAACACAGTAGACAGGGATGTGATCTTGCCATAGTATTGATCATGTTCTTACTCAAGGAGAGGACATTTGTAGAATGATTCATTGGTTTCAGTCTTGATTTCCTACTTCTTTTTTTCTTTATTTCCATTCCACTTTGCTCTTTGCTTTGTTCTGTGCTAACCCCATGTTTCTTTGGCATTTTTGATTTTATGACACCCCGAAAATCCCTCTCTGAAAAGGAAGGGGAGTAGCTGGATCAACTGCTATCTGTTCTGGGTTGTTTTCTTCTGTTGGCACGTATTGGATACAATCAAACCCCTGAGTTATTTTAGGGTGTACCCAAGTATGGGCAACCCAGAGAACTTACTTGTGAGCACTGTTTTGTCTGGTTTGCGTTTAAGAGGTTTTTTCTAAATGCTCAGCTGGCAGCAGGGTTTGGACTTGAAGGGGACAGCATTTAGCAGTGTGAATATGAGCTTTGCTTTCTCTGAAAGGGGAAGATTATTTGATGAAAAATCAGAGGAATCTATTGCTTGCTGAAATGGAAATCTTCATTGTTCTATTTGTTGCTTAAATTTAGGGGTTGTCAGATGTTTGCTCACTAGGGAGTAGAAAATCAATGACAGAGGTAAATGTGCAATGAATCAAAACCAGTTCTGACTGCCAGACTAGATGATGGTTTTTGTTTTAGTCTTCTCACAGTCCTTGTTATCTAAAGAGTAACCAGGAATGAAAAAGACACACACAGACACAAAATATCTCTTTTAAGTCCTTTTTTTTCCCCAAGTAAAAATTTAAAACCTATCCTCCTTTTTTAACCTGGTAAATTTTAAAAACAAGCCTGCAAGTTTAAAAACAAGAAAATGTGGCTGAGCCTCAGTGAAGCTTAAATTCACGTTTGCAGTAGCACCCAGCAAATATAAGAACAGCACAGGACTGACAGCCATGCAGACCTGAAAACTGGTGTGTTGGTATTAAAATATAGAACTTTATGATCATTTAGATCATTAAATATACTGACACAAACCAAATTGGAGTCTCAGGAGGCAGCATCTGAATGTGCCAGTGGTTTATGCAAGTCGACCTCAAACTCTCTCATGTGTAAGCAAGTCAAGGGGCACCATCTGTAGCTGGCCTTTGAAGCTGTCAGGGGTCATGTACAGCTTAGTGTTGAATACCAACCAGTTATTTATGGAAGAAAAATAGAGACTTTAAATACACACACTTTGAAATGAATTATTCCAGGTTTGATGGAGTTTATGACAAGGACTGTGTTGCAATCTTCCTCGTCTTCAGACAAACACAGGCCCTTGATTAAACTACTGTCAACCTCAGTCTAAACTGTATTACAAACCTAAGTGTTTTCTAGATAACACTAAATCTCTTTTTTCATGACTTGAAGTAGTGTGACTGCATATTTTACTTGATATTTTCTGCAGGGAAGGTGTGCTTTTTAAAATGTCTTAGCACTGAAGAACCCCACACAGCAGGGCTGAGAGGTCTGTTATTGTCATGCCTTTAGTTATACAGCAAATGATCATGATTTTCTCTAGTCTGAAGTAAGAATTGTCCTAAATGTTTGGGGGTTTTTTCCAAGATGAAAACCCCAAAAATGAGGCACAAAGCCTCACAGTTATTTGTGATGGATATTGAGGGGGTGGAGGGACAGATGTGATATTGTTAAAACAATGCTGATTAGAAATCATGTAATTAATTTCATTTTTCATTCCAAGAAGTGTGGCTTCAAACCTTCTCAAAATACAGGTGAAATGAGCTTTTTCATGCAAAATACAAATATATACCTTCTGATACAGGCACACAGGGCCACAGGTGAATGTCTTAACACCAGTGGTACATTCTCCTTTTCTCCCTTGCCCAAAGACATCGTTGTCTTGCCTCACACAATAAATAAACATGGAGATGATGTGTAGGGGTGCAGATAATGGGGATTCTTAGAGGCAGAAGGTCACAGGGTGTGAGACTAGAAGTTTACTTTGCCTACAGACACTGAAGGTGTGGATCCCTTATATGTTTCTCCTTCTCAGGCTGTTCCTCCAGCAAAGGTTAATTGCAGGAAATGGTGTTATCCTCATGTTAACACATGCTGGATGTTAGTCCCATCTGTAGAATGTCAGATAACATTTCACTACTCTTTACAGTGTAGCTGTATCTTATTGTAGAGCTGAAAATATCCCTTACTGGCCTAAAGACAATACAGAAATTGACCTTTTTAAATCAACATTGAAAAAAAATCTAAAAGCAAATCATTGTTCTTTGGTAGTGATGCAATTTTTTGGTGCCTCAGGCTGAATTCACCAGAAACATTTTTAAAGAATAAAATTGGAAGAGTAATCATCAGTGAGCAATTTCAAAAAGCGTTTCTTAGCTGTAATTAAATCACCAATCAGACTAAATTTGTGGACTTGCCATCACAGATAATCCTGGATGTTTTGCACACTGTGATAATAGCACTGTGTTATTAAGCACTGACATTCCTCATAGGTGCATTGTCAGCCAGCTCACAAGTTTTGATCATTACTCAAAGGAGAAAAGAACAAAAGCAACATGGGAGACCTGTCTGTGGGAAACAGTTTGAGCTCAGCTGCTTTCAAACACAAAGTACTTCTTGAAAAGTTTTGTGTTACTAAAGGAAGAAAAGCTTATCTGACTTGTTGTAATGAACTAACCCAGATTTCATGTCTGTACAGGTAGGTTGAGAAGTGTATTGGTGGCATGGATCCCCAATAGAATCCTACCCAAAGCCTTGAGCTGCCTGACTTTGAATTTTTTACTTGGAGGACCTTTAATTCTGTCATAAATTGAAAGGGGCTTTGCTGTAATGGTAGCAGAGCTCACACTGTGGCTGTATCACAGCCCCTGTGACTCTGCTCCATAAGGCTGAGCTGTGATTTATTGTCCTCTCTTCTCAGAGCCCCTACATTGCATTTTGACAGCTGCAACCCTCTCTCCTCTCAAGACTTTCCATTTGGTAAATCACCTCAACAGGAATATGCCCTGGTTTTTTCCCTTTTTGCATTTCCATGATAATTCATACATCCATTCCTGTAGCCTCCTCATGGAATTACACACAACTTGTTGGTGCTCAGACACTTTTGGAACCCATCAGGACGTGGAAGGATGGTAGTATTGGTATTGCCTTTCAGCAGTGGACCACTTGCTCATTTTCTTGTATTCTGTTTTATTTTACCTCGTACACCTTGTCAGAAGTTTCTCTGAGTTCCTCTATTCACACATTTCTTCTGTATCTGGCTTTGGTACAACAAACCACTTATCCCCAGGCTGATGGATATATCATGACCATACTAGCACAGTATGTTTAGTTTTCTTCTCCAGCCTGCAGCAGTTCCACTCTCTGACAGGAACAAAGTGCCTGAGTGGTATTGTTAGGAATTTAGGAAATAATGTTGTGCATATTTTTCTCTCTCAATTCTTTTCTGAGGAAATGTGCAGAACCAAGAGCTCTGGACTGCAGATGTTTCACTGATCTTTGTGTGCCTTGTGGAAAGGAGTGCTGTCAATTTTCTCAGTGTTTTGGGTTTTTGATGTCTCTGACTTGTGACCAACAGGGCATTTCAGTTTGTGACAAGACTGCAAATAGCAGCACTGTGACCATGGGCTTCGGTCACGTGCCCTCCGAAAATTTTGATTCTCTAAGTGCCACTCAGGAATTTCTATTTCTGCTGCTTAGGAATTTATATTTCAGACACTGCTGAAACCAGCAGTCCCAGAGAGTCTATGTATAGCTGTCATCACACCCTCTCTTCAGATGGCAAAATTTTGTACTGTGAGTACATTTTAAGAAAACAATAACAAAAATCACAAATCAGTGGAAGCACTATTTAGTTCAGTGTAATAGATGAATAATGCTGTGGATAATTTTAACACTCCTATATTTAGGGAAACAAGGCCTTGTAGTATGTTGGTAACAGCAGAACTTGCTCAGTGTGAAGCACCAGCTGGTGTTCTATAAATGCAGACTTAGGGCACACATCCGAAGAACTCTCGAGCTGTGTGAGTACCAGAGAAATTACAGCAACTGCCATCAACTGGGTCACTTCATGGATAATCATAGTCTGAGGGGAAAGACATTTGTTTTTACTAATCAGAGTAAAAGGGAAGGCATGGCTTTGCTTAGTGCTGTACCTGGAAATGTTTCCCAGATTGAAAACCTGGTGGACTCTGGCGGGTGAACTCTCCACAGCCACATCCTGATTTCTCACCCCACAAGGCTGTTAAGAGTGTGTCCAGCCACAGGGTGTTACAGCTCAAACCTTTGCTTTGTGCTCTCACTGTTTTGATAAAATAAATGCTTAAACCTGGGGTAATTGAAAAAATAGTCCTGTGGAATGAGGGGATATAGACAAAACTAATAAAAACTTATCTGTGTCAGCCCCAGAGTTTTCTGGAAGTTTAGCAGGCAGTGTCAGTTATGGATTTGACTTACTGAAAACTGGGGAGAGTTTTCTTTAACTTTGGTGCTCTATAAATGTCCTTTCTTTAGCTTGTACAGGCAGTTGTTTCAGGAGGTTGGCCCAGCTAAACTGACATTTGCCTGTTCATACAGACCAAGATTCTTTGTTCCCTGGGGATTCCTGCCAAGATTTTCCTATGATGAACAGCACAGAAGAATTGCTTTTGCAGATCTGCTAGTTCCCTTTTTTATAGGAAATGGGCAGCTTGGTGACCCGACCCTTTTCCTGCGTGCAGCACAGGTCAGGTCAGAGTCACACACGAGGTAAAATGTGCCAGCTGCTGGCACGTGAGGAATATGTCTCTCAAAGTCTAGAGAGAAACTGGGAATCAGCTAAAAAATCCGAAACAAAGCCAATTTCTGCTCTTCTCTTCATGCAAATGAGAGATCAGTCCCTTCTTTACTCCTTGCAGTGACTTTCTTGGTGAGCACTTCATTGCAGAAAGGACGAGAGTATTGTAGCAAGTCTTATGTGTAACATCCTATTTAGGCACAGGTTTTTATTTTTATTATTTTAAATCCTTTGCTGTTGCAAAGGAGAGGCAAAAGAATTATCTTTTACTTAAGGTTTCTTTGCTTATCATTTTATCCTGTATTCATAGTGTTTGGGAACAAATGAGCATTTCTGGTATGAAAGATGTTTCTCAAGGTAAGTTGTTAGACAGATTCCTGGCAGATGAATGAGAAGTTATATGCAGATTTTGTCAAAAATTAAAGGTGTGCATATGTAAAGTTATACACAGCTGTTCTTAAAAACGATTGTGTTAGGCAACAGTAGTAAAAAATACAATCACATCCTAATGCAGATGAATAAAAAAGAAGAAATGTCCCTCATGTATCTCCATTTAGACCACAATTTTAAACTTTTTCCCAGAATGTGTGGTGTATAATGATGGAGCAGCTGAGATCCTGACCATAAACACATTTAAAATCCTTTTTAAAAATTTTTTTTTAAGGCTTTGTTTTGTTTTGTTTTAGTTTTTGAAGTCTAAAAAGTTTCACTCTGTCACATCCCATTATTTGACCATCCAACTGTAATGGTTTTGGCTGGGAGTAAAATGAACTCTCACTTTGCAAGGGCTACTTTTTCTCCCCTTATTAAACTGCCTTTATTTCAAACCACAAGTTTTTCTCTCTTTTGCCCTTCGGATTCTCCTCCACACCAGTGCCAGGAGTGGCTGAGGGGGCCGTGTGGTGCTAAGCAGAAACTTTATCACATTGCTTTGCTCAAGGTAAGATGCATCAGCTCAGCTCATGGCAGCAGGTGGTTCAAATACATCACTGTAATGACTGTCCTGTCTGCTCTGACTGCTTCTTTGTGCCACACAGAAACGGGGATGGCAGCAATTTATTGCCTTAGAATTGCAGGAAAAAGTCCTCATTTACTCATTTGACAGTGGTGCTGACATTCTTTTGTCTGTGATCTCATTTGCCTTGGGTAAAGCCACTGTGCCCATCTGTTGTTATTTATGGCAAAACTTACTAGTAGCTTGAACAGATTTTCTTTTTCAGTTCTCTCTGATTCTTTTTTTTTTTGTGTGTGTGATTTGTTTTCTTTTATTATTATTATTATAATTATTATTTTCATCACTCCCAAGTGGCTGTATCTGGTAGAAAGTTTTCTCAATAACATTTGCTTTTTAAAAGCATAGTTCTCATGTTGTATTAAAATAGCTCTGTACCTATAAGGATTGTGGCTCTACCTCATTCATTTCTCTGTCAGAGACCATTTCCATCTCTCTCCCTCGGTGTGTTTCATCTTGCTTAACTAGAAACTTCTAATCTTTTGTGTGAAGTGCATGTGTGCAGAAATATTAATCTCTCCAAGAAGACAAAATCTGATGAAAGTGTGAACAAAATGAAATAATTAGGCTACTGAAATAAGAAAATAATCCCATATTATCACCTTGTCCCTTCTTTTGTCTGCATCTTGTAGAAAGGATGGCAAGGCCAGGATGGTGCTGTAATATCATTTTATAGTTGCATGAGCTTTCTTCAAGCACAGGGAGAGGTTTTCCAAAGATCTCTGTCTTGGTTCAGAACTCTTATGCATGAAGGAAGAATTGAAATATTCATGTGATAACTTTGGGAGAGAAGTTAATCTCCCAGCATGGAAATGATGCCTTTTTAGCAGTGAAAGTTGATATATGCCGTCCATGGCGTGTTAATAAAACATTCCATATGCCAGGATAATCTGTTTCTCTCTGCCTGTAATGAGAATATGTCTGTATCTAATACTGATAAAATGAAATTTAAGCTATTAATCACTGAAGTTGTATCTTTTTAATGAAAAAAATAAATTACACTAAAGAGCAGAATGGTGGGAAACATTTGATGAGGCCCCACCACTCTGCTGAGGGACAAGCAGCAACAACTGAAGAGACAAACAATTGTTGGAGGTTTCTTCCAGGTTTTCCACAAAGCCACATCCCCAGAGAAAGCATTAACATTGACTTGTGATAATATTGACTTATAATAATGTTAATACTGGGTGTCAATTATAATGTGCAAGACAAGGAAATACACAATATAAAAAGTTGACCAAATCCAAATTTCTCAGATGCATAAGGCTCTTGAAGAACTGGTGTCATTGCCTTGCTTTTCCTGCAAGGGATGGGAAAGAAATAAGAGACACACAGGTTATGACTGGTGTGGTAAATGAGGTGTTTTACATGTACCACACACTTTCTGTTGCATTGAGAAAGCACATGGGACCAGCTGCCAATAACACTGTAAATAACAGCAATTTGAACTCTGCATCTGCAAACTCTTTTCAATATTTTTGCTTTTACTAGAGAGTATTTTGTTGGAAGTTTAATTTTGCTCCTTCCTGCACTTTTTCTGTGGATCTCTCTTGTATTACCTTCATGCATTTGTAACAGGTACCTTTACCTAGTGATCTTCACAGTGAGACTGTCCCTGTCAGAAATTCATGGCAATAATTACAATTTTTAGCATAAAAACCAACCAAAGCACAATTTTAAAAAGCACTTTTCATGGGTTAAATTCTGCTTTCCTGGTTTTCTTAAGTTTGAAGTTAAATCTGTCCTGAATTTTAAAGATCTGACATTAAGACAGTATCATCCATTCCATTCCAGGGATTCCTCAAACATATCTGTGTAACTCCCATAAGAAACACACTGGAGGAACAGAAGTGATATTTCTGGCTTAGAAGTTTTTCCAATACTGTCCATGACACAGGTTTAACAGTGGCACCCAGTGCTGATGCCCTGACAAGGACTTAAAAATACATGCTCTCAGAAAGTCCCTCATGCTTTCCTTTCTTCCATCGGGTGTGTGTATAATCCTGTTTTTGTGTGCCCAGAGCAGCCACTGTCCTCTTGGATGTGGCCCAGCTGGTAGAACCTGAGGGTGATGCTGCTGTGTGCAGGTGGCCTTGGGCTGATTTGGCAGATAATAATTGATCTGTCATCTCTGGGGGGTTCAACAGCATTACCAATCTCTGGAGTTTATCTCCTCTTGGGAACTTTCACATCCACTTCTCCAGTGCTGTTTCCTGGCCACTGTTTCTCCATTCACATCCATAGGTATCCAGAATTCACTTGCAGAGAAAGTGAGTTATGAGAGTGAGGTAAGCACAGTCTCTACCCCAAAACTCCAACCTCTGCAACCTCCTGGCTGTGATTCCTGCACTGCACAAACACCCTTTGCCAAGATGTTGGAAACCCTGCACCTGGCAGTGCCAGGACACGTCCTAGAGTTTTCCTTTACTGTGGCTGTTATTATTTCCTTCATAAGTGGCTCTTTATTGGGCTGCCAGCACCCAGACCACTTCCATTTATTGTGCACTGAGGTCTTGCTTGTGTATGTTAAACAGAAGTGTGACTGATAGTCAAGTCATGGACAGTTTAATCTCATTAGTCCCCAATTATGTCTAAAGTGTAATGAAGGGAAAGGCTGGGATCAGGTTTACAGTTGTCCTGCTGGAAGTGCTCTGACACCCTGAAATCTGTAGCTGCTTCTGCCTCAGATCTTGTGTGGAAGACATGGGCTGGGATTCATCCAGTCGTCACACATCTCTGTTCACAAAAATTCCAGCAGCATTGCTCAGTATTCGGAGGCAGCCTTCATGTCTTAGGGGCTTTGGTGAATTCTTAGAATATTTTACTACTGCAGTTTAGAGAAAACTTGATTTTTTTTTTTTTTTTACATTTAAAATGACTGTAATGTATTTAAAAACAGATAAAAATCCTGTGGTGACTTCCCCTGACCTACCCCACTGCCTCAGCCCAGAGTGTTACTGGGATTCCAGTTGTTTGCCTGACCAGTATTCACTCCTGACCAAGCTCCATTTGCTTTTGGCTTTGCTTTTTCTCCCTTTTCTTTTCTGTTGATGTTCCTGGACAGGCAGGTTTTATTGATGTCAACTTCAGTGACTGTCAAGGAACAGTCTCATAATTCTCAGCTGCCCCTGTTTTAATAAAATAAATCAAGGACACAAAGGTTTTTTAAGACAGTGAATTAATGGAAGCGTAGACTGATCATTCATTATATCAAGCACTGCTTTTGACCTACACAGAGACAGTGCTGCCTGTTCTTCTGCATGTCTGTGAATTCCTCGGGTTTAAGTTTTCCTTTGACCATAATGTGAACATTCCTCTGTCCTGTGAACAGTTCTCAACCAAAATGAGATGAGCTGTGGCCAATAACAGGGAGCTGTGAGAGGGAAGGGAGCAGGCAGGAAGCACTGTCAGACACTGCTGCTAGAATTCCATAAATTTCCCTTTCACAGCAAGCTTCAGTAACTGGTCCTTAATATCAGTATTTCCATGATCCTTAATGTCAAATAGATTTTTTTCAAGTCAACAGAAAACATTATCTGGATTGTCCTTATTAAAGTTGGTGCAATTTCTGACCAAAGAATTGTATCTGTATGTTATATGAGTAAAACAGCATGTAAAATCTAACAGCAGTTTTCAGTGATTTATAACCTCGACTTTTCTATGATTTTTAATCATTAAAGAGTATGTAAAAACATATTTTATACACAGTCTTTTATCTTACATTTATTTTTATATTTCTCCATAGCAATTTATTGCAATAGATATATCACCATTACTATAGACATTTATAGTGCCATTAAAATTCAATGCCACCATAAATTTATGCTCCTTAAAGTGTTGACATTTGTAACAGCTTCCACAAGGACATATTTTATACTGAAAGTGAAACTTGAAGTAGAAACTTTTGTTAAATTTAAGATGGAGGCAAGGAAATAAACATCTTTTATCTGCTTTTGATAAGTTCAGTAAGTTGGGTGAGACAAATTCTTTTATGCCCCACTTACTGGTTTCACTTGCTGAAGACACTTCAAACAAGTTCCAAGTAAAACACAATACACAAAACAAAATTACAGAACAGTTATTTACTGGCTGACACACAAAACAGATGGTATATAATGAGCTTGTTTGAGTAAGAATTAATACCTTGGCTCTTCCTGAGGTCCCTAAAGGGTCTTTGCTGCAGCAGCAGGCATCAGTCAGGAGAGGAGAGATGTGTCCACTGCCCTGGGACAGACAGGCAGGGCTGCCAAGCTGCTCTTCACAAGGTCAGTGAGAGCTGATGGCCCTGACAGCTCCTGATTCCCAGCTGCTCCTGCCTGTCCTACCTGCACTGACTGGCCTTCGTGTTTTCTTGCTTTTTTTCCCCTCTGTTGGGATTTTATACTTTTCTATGTTGGTATTTTTCCTCTTGAATCTGTGATTCTGTCTCAACAGTCTCATCTCTTGCCTTTCTTGCCTCTCTGCAGACTCTCCCAGCCCTTTCTCAGCAGTCTCAGGGAAGTTTGGGAGCTGTGCAGGATCAGAAATGGGCTCTGCATTCCTGATACACCTTCTGCTGAAGGGGTGGGAGGAATTTTATAGCAGGGATTACAGAGATGGTCACACCTCACGGCTTCTGCTTTGTGTGTTGGCAAATATCTTAATATTACACCTCTAGATTCAGCTAGAAAAGTTAAAAAATTACAATTCTCACCCCTGAATGTTTAAGATTATTTAAAGATCATTGCAGAACTAGGCAGGAATCTCTCTCTCTCTCTCATATTAGTTTCTTTATTCATGGAAAAAATAGACTGCTGAGTAAGTACCAGCATGGAGTTGAATGTAATGTGCAAGTGAATAACAAGTTGATTTTCCTGTTGCTAAAGTGTTGTTTTTTTTAATAGAAATTTAAAAAGGAAAATATATTTTGACACTTCAAAGTATGTTGATAATGGCCAAAATTACTATTAACTTTCACCTTGCATCACTCTAGATTCCATGGAGGCAGCTCCTTTTGACATGGGAGGGGTTGGTAGAGAGTAGAAATGTGGGAGAGATTGTAGAGAAACTGCCAAAGAGGGAAATTCCAACTTCTTTGAAGGAATGTGGGTGAGAAAACCATCAAAAGCATCCCTTGTGGATGTTCAGGAAGAGAAAGGATTCTTTCTAGATGATGTCTGTTTAGTGATATGGGAATAGCAATCCTGTGGGGATGACAGCTGTTGGTCAGGAGAGTTATCAAGGAACTGTTGGCTTTCATGAGCAATCATGAGATCTGGTGGAAATTCTAGAGATGCTCTTATTTTCTGCCTGGTGCTAATTAAATGGCAGACATAACCAAAATGTATTTTGATATATATAGACAAGACATAAATTTATTTACACATAGTATGTGAGAAATGTGCAAGTGTTAGTAGCTTATATTTGCATGTTTTCAAGAGCTGCACTAGTAACATCTAAGCAAAACTGAATGAGTTACAGGATTTACTGTGTAGCATCAAGTAAGCACCCTGAATTAGCAATAAAACTGCATTATGTTTACCAGGAGTAGTATTTCTGTATACCTGTGGGCAGATTTGATAGTCAATGAGAAGAAGGTGGGAGAGTTGCAGAAGCAAAGAGAAAGGCAGAAAAAATAAAATATTCACTAATACAGACATAAGCAGATTTTATCATCTTTATTTCATACTATGGTTTGTGAGATGAGCTGTTCTGAAAACAGAGATTGCAGTGTGGTGATAAAGCACACTACAAAACAACAAATGCACTATAAAACTGCTTTAATATTTCAGTGTCAGGAATCTGGTGTTTGTCATCCTGTGGGGTTTTTTTTTACTGTGCACCCTGTTACACAACTGGAAGCTTCATAAAGTAATGAGAAAGGAAGATCAGTCAAGTGCTTCTGGCAAAGTCAAAAGTAAAGCTGGATTTCAGGCAAGAGGATTTTTTTGTCACAAAGTTAGTGAGTGATATACCTGTGTCCCAGCAGAGTTCACAGAGGTGCTGCTCCACTCAAAGCTCTCTTTAGAGTCAAAATTAAGAGACCTGGAGGGCTCGTGGTCATTAGTGGGGCTACAGGACTTTCCATACAGAGTGGCTTGTTAGTGCTGTGGTTCTGACTATCTGATGTAATTACTTTCAGCCAACTTAAATTACCCTTCAGTTTCAATTGGAGCTGAGAGATTCCAGGAGCAAATTCTGATGAGGTTAACCAGGAGGAGGTTATAGGATCACGGATAGAAGTAACTGCATCAGGAGCAAAACTTTGCTAATGGAGGTTTCCCAGCCTACCAGAAAAAAAAGTTCCACATGGGAAGTTGAAACAGGAGGAGTTCACTTTGGGGGGGCAGGGGGGAAAAGAAAGTGCAAATTTTCCAGTGGGGAATGTGATTAGTCATTTGAGTGAATCTTCCAAGAAAGCTTGTGAAAAATTCTTCATGGGTAGGAAAGTTAAAATCAGATTTGGATGTCTTTAAAGCCAAGTTTGGGTGCTTTTTGCAGGGTAATTCTAGGTGATTTCAGGCAGGATTTTTGTACAGAAGATAAAGCTTGTACACCAGTGCTGTGACTGTGTTACTGCCCTCTTTCATCTTCACTCCTGATGTGGTGTTGGGCCAGGGGATGTGACCTTTTCAGCTGGGGCTGATGGGGAGTGAAATGATCCATGTTCCCTTGGCAGTATGTGAGGGGCACCTGTAGATTTGTGCTGGCCTTTCTCTCTTCCTGCAGTAGCCACAATGTGTGTGTTGTTTAGAAATGCCTTCTCATCACGGCCCACTGTTTTTATATCACATCACTTTATGCCAATTTGAACATAATTCACAATATTAGAACCAATAAACCTATCATTTTATTTCCATATTGCATATAGGACGTTTAATCAGTATTTATGACATGTAAGATTAATCCCCCTCATGAGGAGAGGCCTTCATAATTTATTAGTGCCATCACCTTGCTTGAGTTACAAACTGTTCATTTCATTCTAGACAGACAGATCCATGTCTTAGGAATGTTCATCATGCCTCTTATTTCTGAATTTATTGCTCTTCTTAACAGGAAAAAATTGAACGATAAAAATATTTTTCAGTGATAATTATTGACCATTTCCATGAAAATGCAGCTGATTTGGCAGAAAATAATCTGGTCCTTTTGGGTCTCAAAGGCTTTGGGAACATGCCATGGTTGGAGGAACTGGGGATTTGGCTTTAATGAAAGGGAAAGAAGTGAGTGTTTTTTGAAGTGAGTGTTTTGGGTTGTGTTTGATTTGCCTTTACTGTAGCCCTGCCTGTGGTGAGGATCCCTGGTGCTTTTGATCTGCAAGGACATCAAAGCTGCCTTGCACCTTTCTTATTTACCTTCTTCATGTGCAGGGATACATGGACTTTTGGAATTGAACATGAAAGATGATATCACTTAATTTGCTTAACACTTCACATATGCTTTTTTTTTCATAGTGTGTTTTTATCATTTGGCCACTTTTGTTCCTCTCAGCTTTAGGGCACATCTTTGCCTAGTGCCAAACTGAGAGTTTGAAGGCTGGCAAAGATACTGGAACTAGTGGTTTTTGCAATAAAACAGAAAGAAGAGATGCTTTAATAGTCTAAAACTCATCATTTTTGCCTCTTGTAAACAAGCATCAACCTGAAATTCCAGATTTAATAGATATTTAAAAAGGACTGAAACTGTGCAGTGGTCCAAAATTGCTTGGATTTTAATTTGTGGTGATTTTGGTCAGACTCTGCTTTCACTGCAGAACCTCCAATACATTATCCCTTCAGGAGTTGTCTTCCTCAAAATACTGAACTTATGCTTAACAGCACATCAGAAATTCTGAGGAAACACCATATGTTTGGATCAGTTTTCATTTCCAATTGGAATACTAGGTGAAAGTTTTAAATTTTACTAACTTTGTTTTTAAGAAAGAAACAAAATATTTGGAAGGTCACCATGACCTGATTGTTTGATGTGTTTCAGGTTGAGCTGCTTTCCCAGGAGTTTGTTTGAGTTTCCAACTGTTTTCCTGGAGCATCTTGCAGTTGTGATTTTCATGTTGCAGACCACATTGCACGGGGTTGTAGCCTTTCAGTGGAGAGATTTTGACCCATGTTGAGCAGCAACATGCAGACAAACTCTTTTACATGCCCTGCTGAGCTTCTCTGATGTTTTGCATTGCTGTTACATGTCAGGAGACTTGATCCAATAATCAAGGGACTCTGACACTCGTGCTGGATGTTTGAGTCCAGTGGGTCACGTTTGGAGTGTGATCATCTTCAGTCTGTGATCACGAGACACTCAGTGCAAAATTCTCAATGATTTCAACACGACTGTCTGAAACATTAATTTATTATCCTAATGAGATTTTTCAGTGTTCCTTGTACATCTGGGCTGAGAGGATTTGTTGCAGAAAGCTGTGCAAACAGATCTTTCTACAGTTACCTGGTCTTCTGAAAAGTTATGCATCAAACTGCCCAATTGCTCTTTGCATATTTGTGTAAAACAGATGCTATTTAGGAAGTGCAGTAGCTGTTTGACCAGAGTGAAGCTGATATCTGTCAGTCAATGTATTCTCTCATGTGGAAAAAAAAGCAATGTGTTTTTTATGAGGCTTGAGTTTGCCTGAGGGTGAACCTCCCCTCTTTGCACAGGATTATGAGTGATAAAAGCAGACTAGACAAATGCAGATAACATGCAACAAAACACAGCAGTCAGAGTTGCTGTAGCAGGGGCCATCTTGTGCTGTTGGGACCATTAGTATGCTGAGAACAGTTTTGGTTGCATAATAACTGATGACTCATCCCTGGTGAATTCCTTACTACAGTTCTGTGATTTCTGATGTACTCTCTGGTTTTTATCACTTTGAGATCCTCATCTACACTAAACTTCAGCTAAACACATGCAATATAATTTTTTTGCCAGTTCTATTTCAATTTTACTTTGTCAGTGTAGGAAGTTTGGCAAAAGTCATGGCATTTACACTGAGTTAAATACAAAATTCCAGTTGTCCCTACAGTGGCAGCTGTAGCGTGGCTGTGGATCAGGGGCTGGGCTGGGTGTGCTGTGCTCTTCAGTCCTCAGATCCTTGTGGGATTCAGGAGCTCCCCAGTTCAGTCATCAGTGGGTGAGAACATGGGATGGAGTTGATTGACTGAACACTCTGGGGCCTTCCCAGTAAAGGGAATGACTGACTGCTCTGAGGCCTTTCCCAGTGGGAATTTCAGACAGTCTCCATTGCCCCAAGCAGTGCAGTGCACACACCAGCTGGGTGCTTCAGAGTGCTGACACTAATCCCAGGTGGAGAAGCTGAGAACCCAAAGCATCTCCTTGGCTCTGCTGCTGCACAAGAGACCCAAGCCTGGGTACAGGAGTAAACAGGCAACAGAAACTCAACCTGCAGATGCACAAATGGTGACACAGGACACTCTTTTGTACACATTTAGCATAGCTAGATGCCTTGTCAGTGGTTTAAGATCATGTGGTCACGTAGAGCATGGTCCCAGCAGCATGTAAGAGTCCATCAGAACAGGAGTTTTGGGGGGATCTTGCCTGGAGATGAGACTGCAGCACACTTGGAGAGTCCTTTCAGGATCTGGGCAGACACAGGTGATCTGGTTCAGGGTGTTTGACATCCCAGGCAGTCACTGCCCTATGCAGAGCTCATAACAGTCAGGGGTTTGGGGTTTCTTTTTCTGCTATTTTAGTTTGGTTTCAAACAGTCCATGAGCGTCTGGTGTCTGTGCCTTAAATAAAATCTGCAATAGCATTTAAAGCAGAACTTCCCCTCAGGATATTCTTTCCCAGCTAAGAATCATTTCTGTAGTAACCACAGGTGTAAGGAGGCATTTGGTACCTTGTTACAAGCCTCACCTGCACCAGCAAGAGGAAGGGCTGAGGGCCTGAGCTAAGGGGGTCCTTAGATGTTAGTCCTGGGTGGGCTCAGAGCCCTTTAAAGCCTCTTGATGCCCTCAAGGTGTGTGACATATTTTTCCATCACATTTAGCACTGTCAGTCATGACCTTCTTACAAATGACATCATGGCTTTAGTGCAACCAGAATGTGCTCTTTATTCCATGTAGCCCTGATTACTTGGAGAAGACAGAATGCTGCACCAAAACCAGCAAGTGGTTTTGAATATAAATAACAATCTATGAAGGCTTCTAAATAAATAATGCCATTAACCCAGAGTGTGCTCAGATTTTTTGTTTTATTTGTTGAAAGGAATCAGAAGCAATATTGAGTTATTTATTCCTAGAACAAGGTTACTATAGTAACCATTGTACCTTATTGTTGGCCGTGTACAGGAGTTGTGAAGTTACTTGGGGGAGGCAGATCAGAAATTTGTCCAGTAATTGGGCATTTCAATAAAAGAGATGTTTGCTTGCCTCGAGAGCCTGTGTACAGCAGGAAACCCAAGAGCTTTGGGAAAGGAGAAGGGAGAGCATTGGATGTATAAGTGTCTTGTATTGCACTAAGTTGGCTCATTGTTATAATTGTTTTACAGTTTTGCAATGTAGACTGTGGGGGTAACCATGGAAACAAACTCTACAAATTGAGGGCCTAAAGACAGCGTTGTGAGAATCCTTCAGATGTGCTCAACTGGATTATTAGAGATGTAATGCTGCACAAACCTCATACAGAGTGGGGGAAAACCATTGTTTGGCCCCGATTCCCAGAGTTTTCTGAACACAAACACACAGAGGTTGCCTTGTGAAATCCAGTTGGACTGTGGGGTGGCTGCTGAGGGAGACCTTGAGGTGCCATCCCATGCATTGCAAAGCAGGTGCTGGTCCTCAGGATATAACTATTGCTCTACCTCCTCAGGCACCATGAGATTATTGGGAAGAAGAGAGGACAGGACATCCCCCTCCTAGAACAGCCAGGCGTGTTTTTAGCGTAAAGAATGTCCTGAACATATATGAGGAGAAATTTTCAAGGTTTTTAGCACTAAGAGGAATTATATCTAGCAGCACAGAGCATAGTAGCATCCAAATCCCTGGAAGACTCTATTTCCTGTGCAGGTTTGCTGTACTACAAAATTATCCCCATCCTCCCCTTATTTTGGCAGAATTCTAAGTTGAATCCTGGCAATTGTTAACTATAAAACTGAGGGAGAAACAAAGAAATAAATCATAAGCTTAGTCTGTGGTAAGCAGAAAACTAATTGTGTTGATTCAAGAATAAAAAAACCAAACCAACTTCTGTAGGATAATAGTGAAGAATAATTCTGATTTAAAACTTAGGAGGTTTAAGCATTTAGAAGCTTACAATGATACACTGAACTTCTTGGAGTATCTCAGGGTTATCATGGATAGGGAAATGGATTATTCAAACAGTTTGGAAATATTAGTACACTCCATTGAAATTTTCTATTGTCAGTGACTGTGCCTTATTTTTTGTCAGGACAAAAAGATTTGGTTAATTAATCTATCCCTGATTACTTTTAAAGTGCAATATGTGGTAGGTAATATGCAAGCTGGTTATTACCTTAGATTCATTTTTATGTCATTCTGAATTATTAAAGCAATTATAATTCTCCATTCAAAGGTCTGAAGGAAGTAATATATGTTTTAAATTTCATGAAACACTTTACTCGTGAAAATCCCCAGTGATGTTAAGAGTGGTATTAATGTGCAGAAGGTGAGCAGGGCTTCAGCTGGTCTGACAATAAAATGTGATAGACTGGAAAGTGCTTTATGAAAGCATTTGAAATCAGTACATCTCTAAAACACTTTTGGATATAAGATAGTGTTTACTCTAAAATAATATGGCAATATTATATATATATGTATTTTATATATATAATATATACATGGCAAATAAATATTTACTCAGAACAATAATACCAGTTAGCCATGGTATTCCCCAACGTATTTCAAATTACAGTAAAATCCAAAATAGAACATACATACCAAAACTTTTTATTTGCAATAAGCTACTTTATTATAGAAGGGTAGGTATTGACAATAGTTTCATCAAGGCTAGATCCTGTTACCCACATCAATGTTCCCTTCTATTTTGTTAAACAATGTATACCTTGAAAACTAGAAATCAGAAAAATAAGAAACAATTTGAAGTTGATTCTGGACTAACACAGTGATTCAGGGATAAAATGGTGTGGAACAACACAAAAATCACTGAGTTTCATTCTTTTCAATGCATATTTTTGCACGAGACTGAGTGTTGCTGCCCTAATAATTCAAACCACTTAAGCAAATGTATTAGTAAAATACCATAAGTCATGTTATTTGCAGCGTTTTAGAAGTCTTTGTATGGCACAAATAGAGGAAGGGAAGGTAAACCAGAATTACGTAGGCATTTGTGTCCCACACAGAAATGTTGTGTGAAATTATTTCATTGACTTCTTTAGATAAATAGAGATTTTGGAGAATAAATTTGAGCAGAATAAAGAAAGAATAAATAATAAAACCAGCAGAGAGAAAGCAGGAGCACTGGTTTGTTACTTTAGCTCTTGTTTGCCACATTGGTGTAGGGCTGTAAGACAGGGAGAACCGTGTTTGTGTTCTGAGTCTGCAGCTGATTTGCAATAGTTGGCTGCCAATTTATTACAGTATTAGATTTATATAGATTATATTTACCTATTATACATTTATAGACTATTAATACATAGGTATATTTCCTATTTAAATATTCTATTTATATTATATATAATATTTATATAGATGTATTTTATTATATTTATAACAGTATCAGGCGAGTGTAGAAGTCATCTTCTCTGGAACAGACCCCAGACAAAACAGAAATTTCCCAAAATTGCCATTTATTTCTACAGCTCCTTTAGCCCAAGTGGGCTGGAACCAGAGCTGTATAATGCCCATTTTAATGTTCATGGGTGTGATAATTTCCATCTCAAATAAATAGTTGCCGTGGAGGTGTTGTAATGAAGATGCCCAAGTTCTAACTACATCTCTGGAATACTCTGTTTGCAGAGTGTCCCTCGGCCTGGCCACAGTGTGTTTGCATTCCCAGCCTCGAGCAGGGATAATTCTGTCCCTGGCCACAGTGTGTTTGCATTCCCAGCCTCGAGCAGGGATAATTCTGTCCCTTGTTTGAGGTGACCGTGCTCTGCAGCTCCGAGAGCACCGCAGGGATAATGGTCCTGCTCAAAGGCTCCCTGCGAGCTGTCAATACCGGTGGTTCTCACCTCGTTTTTGAATTTCCTGAGCTGTGGAAATCAGCTGGCAATGGTCTCCCCAGCAGGGCAACTTTCGTCCTCCACCTCACCCTGACAGCAAGGCTAATGGCTGTTCAGGAGGCCGATGGATCTTAATAAAAAATGGAAATGGTTTTGCCCCTTCATTTTAATTAACATTATGTCTGCATTTCTATGATAATGGATAATTAAGTGAGTTACCTTGACATTGGAATGTTCTTGGAAATAATTTACTATGCAGTTTCATTAGGTTAAAGGCATTTGTCTGTTTTATTTTGAATGGAAGTTTCATCGTAAATATTTCTGAGTATGATTTATACATAAACTAATTATCATTCACAGAGTCAGGACTTTACAAACCGCAAAATCCATTATGTGCATTTTAAAAATCTTTTTGGGATCATACACAGAACCCATCTCATCTAGTACTTCAAAGAAATATTCCTCTTTTTTTTTTCTGGAGCCTCTGGTCATCTGTTATTCTCTAAACACATCAAGAGACAGACAAGCATTCTCATGGAATATTATTATTTTGGGGATAGAGAAGTTTTGCTCCATAAGGAGTGGTTCATTGCACTTCAGAGAAAAATGTTAATCAATCAAAAAGCGTTCTTCAATAAAATTGGAAAGAATTGTAAAGGGGCAATTTGTACCTCTGTTTATACACCAAAAGAGTTGCCTTTCAGGCAAACTCCCATTCCCCAGTACCATCCTTGTTCAAGCTTAATGTGAAAATGATAAAATGAGCTTTCTAGATTTAGGAAGGATCATACCTTGTTCGTAAATCTTCTTGTGTATCTATATTTATAAAGGAAGGGGGATACATGCAGGCATGTTAGGTGCTTTTTGCTGTAATGCACCATCAGAAAAATACTTCATTGGCAGTTCTGTCCCCCAGCTTCTTACGGGGTCGTGACTCCAATTCACAAAGCTACTTAACTGTGTTTTGTGCTGTGGAGATGCTGCAAATGTTACTGCAGAACTTCTCTATTTTGAGAGGCGCCCACAGCTCATGTAAATAATGATTGCATTGAGAATTAGTGTGTTATTTTCAGTAACTAGGTGTAACTCTCTCAAAATCTGCGTTTCAAATATCCCATGGAAGGGGGGGTCATTAATTTATTCGTAATCTCTGACATCACTGTTTGATGTGTGAGAACCAACAGAAGGCCACAGTGTGTTACGAAGGGGTTGTCACTAACATCAGCTTTGTGGAAGAATTTTGGAGAGATCTACTACTTTTGTGATGAAAAGAACCAACTGCATCAAGAAAACAAACTACACAGTGGTTTGTTTTGAAGTATAATACACTGTCCTGTCCCAGGACTGCTGGTTTGCATACCCTGGGCAGGGAGAGCGGCAGGTGATGAAGAGAAAGGGAAGTGAATAATGTTTGGAAAATAAGTATTTTAGGGCAGTATTTAAATATAGGACGTGATACAGTGATCTGTGAAAGAAAATTGCACTGCAGGAAAAATGGCAGCAGTAATAATCAGACTATTAAATGGTACAAGAATATCAGATGTCTCTTGGAAACTCTGTAGAGTATTGTTTAGCAGCATTTCTCTGTCTGTAATAAATCTCTCTGAAGCCTAATCCTGCAGTTGATTCTCACAGTGAAACTGGAAATTCAGGACCTGGGGTTACTTGGGCCACACTTTGCCATTGATTGAATCATCTGCTGGATCCATGGGAACAAAAGGGCAATTTAAGTTTCCATAAAGCAGATGAATTCATGTGTTAATATTTGAGATGGACCAATCTGTAATACTCAGTGACACAGTTACATTTTTCTGTGTCTCTCAGCTAAAATCTGGACATGTTTCCACTGAAACATTTGAGAGAAACCAGACAGGCAAATAATTTGCTGCTTTATCCTCTCCCTTGCCCTGTCCAGTTCCACTCCACTCCTGCCTTAGCCAGTGGAAGTCAGTAAAGATTTGGGGATCCTTGGGGTTTGTAACCCTAAATGCCCCATGAAGGGCTCCAGGGAGCCAAACCACAGCAGGTGAGTTTGGAGAGCTCAGTGAGGCACCACCTTTGGAAATTTGGACTTTGTGGGATTTCTTGTTGCCTGGATCTATGGAGTGCTGTGCTCCAGTCCCTCTGTGACCAGCTCTCCGTGACCCTGAGGGGACAGCAAGAGGAAACCAGTGAGAAAGGGCTGGGGTGACACCAGTCTGGGGAGACAGAATGCCCAAAATTGTTCACAGAACCAGAAATCTAATTTCTCTGCGGCTCATGGTGTGCTGCCAGTCTCAGTAACTGGGTGAGTAATTTTTTTTAGGGAGTTTATTCTATAACTGAAGATTTCCTTTAGCTCCTTCTACCTACTCCCATAAGACATCCTAGTTTAGGCAGCAACTATGAAAATAGTACAGTTTGTGCTGGCAGCTCCACCATCATTTTGTTTTTACTGCAGAGGGATGATTTTTGTACCCTTTCATTGTTTCCCACCCCCCCTTTCAGTTTTCTAATGAGAAATTTCTCCAGGTTTGAATTTTTTCTCCTTTTAAATATTGATTTCTATGCTGACTTTAATAGAAGCAGAGACAGATAATGCTAATTAATTAAAAATTAATACTAAATAATTCCTAGCCTAACCTATGAATGTGTAGTACATCAAGAACCCCCTCACACTGGCAGAGCTGTTTAATAGAGGAAAACTGAAATGAGTACAGTATTTAAGTCTCTCTCCAAAACTATCCCTGTCATCTTTCTGCCCTCTCTAAAGATTTTCCTTCCATCACTGATTTGACATCAGGCCTGAAATGGATATCAAGAACTTTACTTATATTTTCATGGTGAAGTCAGGCTTGCCAAACTTAAATAGAATGGAAGATTTTTGGAAAGGCAGATCACTGGATCAGATAATTAATATACAAGTCGAGAGAATGAAATCTGATTGAAGGTAAAATTACAGCAAAATAATGGGTTTTATACTGAAACAATTTATTGGATGCTTTAGATACCACTTAAACTGTTTTAAAAAATTCTAAAAATGAAAATATTTATGCAGTGCTAACTGCATTCCAACATCAGAGTTCTTTATTTAGCATAGACACTGATATAAAAAATACTATGTAGCCTGTGCATTATAAATTTATAAGAGAAAAGTATAAGAGAATTTTAAGAGAATTTTCATGGATTATAAGAGACATTTCCACAGAAAAAATGTTTAAAGCAGGTCTCACAATAGCATAAATATGTCAGTTTTATAATTCTCTTTCACATTTTTTGTTCTCTATGCAGCTAATATAATGCAGACAATGTTTACCCCGACTTTCAGATCAATTTAAATATATTTCTAGCTTTAATTCATGCTGCATAGTCTTGCTGCATACAGAATACATAAAATACAAACTTTTTTTTACATCTTAAAGGGAAGTCGGTTTAGATTTTTTAAGGGAGAGGAGTTTGTTGCTTTAACCTTTGTGAACACCTGGATGACACAAAATACAGAGAGGGTGGAAATACCTGAAGTTTGCCTGCTTTTTGAAAGGAATTCTGTCCCTGCTCTGTCTCTGCATAACAGAAGCCTCATTTATTGAGCCTGAGCCCTCATTCCTGCTTCTCTCAGAGTGTCAGTGGTGGCAGCTGACAAGTTGTTCACCTCCAGGTCTAACATTAGTGTGATGGACAAGGCTGCCATGCTAACAAAGAGTTGATCAGTCCTGGACTCCTTGTACAAAAGAAGTAGTTTTTTTCTTTCTTTCTTCCTGCCTTTTTTCTTTTTTTAATACAACACAAAGTATGAAGGCTCATCTGAGTAGGAAAGATTCATCAAAATCTCTAATTAAATACATGACAGCTGGTGAATTAGAGCATTCTGTCTTAGCGCTGCCATCCTATAATACTTCATAATCCTGAGAGTCCAAAGTATGAATTAATTATGCTTATAAGTATCCTAATACCCAACTAAAGGTGAAAAATAATCAAAAGCAACCCTAAAAGGTCTCTGAGAATGTAGGCAGTGCTGCTAATCATGAGTAACTACGACCAAATTATTTCCAGATTACAAGACTTTGGAGGTGCTTTGATAGAGAATATGCTTGTATGACAAGATTGTTTGGGTAAAGAAACTGTTTGTTTTTAAAATAATGTGTTAAAGAAGCATTTCTTGAAGTGTTGTAGTTTTACCCCAGCCCACAGCAGCTGCTCATCCCTGGTGGGGTGGGGGAGACAACCAGAAGGGTCAAAGTGAGAGAACTCCTGGGTTTGGATGAAGACAGTTTGATATGTAAAACAAAAGGCACAGGCAAAGCAAAGCAAGGAATTCATTCCCCTCTTCCCATGGACAGACAGGTGTTCAGCCACCCCAGCACAGCTGAGCTCCATCACTGTAATAAAACTGTGTCAGCCCTGCTCAGCAGTGACAAAAACATCATCAACCCTTCTTTCAGCACAAATCCAAACCACAGCCCCTCCCCAGCTACTGTGCAAAAACCCCATTCTCTCCCAGTCCATACCAGCACAAAAAACCCCAGGTATTAATTATCAGTTCCCAATAGCTGGCACACATCAGCCTTGCAAAGATAAATATGATAGAGACCTCCAAAGTCATAGTTTTAGAGTAATTCTCCAGGAAATGGAAGTTTAGAGACAAATCTGTGCAGATGCTCACATGTTCTTCTAGTTTACATTTGCTGGTGAAGAGGTTTTGGCTGCTTGTCCTTCCTTTAGGGAGAAGGAACAGCACTAAAGTAGGAATTTTCATGCAATTTAGAACACAGTTAAGCTGAAACACTCCAGGTTTGGGGCATGTAATTTTTGAACATCAATAGCCAAATGTTCTGCTGAAACATTTTAAAAATATTTGCTCCATCCATAATCCAGATCTGAAAAAGATATTTCTAAGGAAAAACTTCTAAGCAGCCCTCATGGTTTTTATTAATCTTGCTCTCTGATTGATTTTTTTTTCCCCACTATCAAGACTTTAGGGTTTTTTTTCCCCTGGGGTTTTCTAACTAAAATTTTCTCATCACAATATATCCTACAAAACATGAAACATATATCATTAGGTTTCTATTCCTGTGTGTTTTGAACAAAATCAGACTTGTGTGGTAGGTCTTAGATCTTCCTGCCTGTTGATTCCTTGGGTTTATTGGTTATTCAGAGGCCATTGCAATTACACTGCAACTACATTGAAAACACGTGTATTTGGTTTTCTGAACCTCCTCAAAACCCACATGCAGTGATTTTGTTCCTGTGTAAGGGTTCTTTTTCATTTTGCTCAGCAGATGGTCAGGTGCCAGTGTCACGACTGTGATGAGAGGAGATGATTGATTTCACACAAATTGGCCTACACTTCCCAGGAATTCACATATTCCTGAGTCATGGACACTTCTTTGGAAGCATGTTATAGCTGTCTTTTGAAGTTGCTGTGTCTCAATCCAGTGAAATTCCTATTTATCTTTCACAGTTCTTAACTGACACAGTTCATGAACTGGCCCCTGTTTTCTGTTGGCCATCCAAAAGCCTGACCAAAACCACAATTCCTGAAATCCAAGTGCCTGGTGCTTTTTACTGTGTTAATAGACAGACTCTGTACAGAGCAAGAGAGGAGAAAGATGCCAAATGTTTCTCAGGATTAAAAGACTGAAGAAACCAACAGATTCTTTGAATTCTATGTGTAAGAAGTCCAGTGTTTCTGAGAAAGGTGCCCATTCACTGCTACTCCTGGGTGGAGAAGGAGCCACTGAACAGCTTGGAAGCAAACTGATTTCTCTCTTGAAGGGTTGTGCTATTTTCCCCTAATGCATCTGCTGATCATTTTGGTGTAAGAAACGGTGGCAAAGACTGCTGATCTTGGATCAGCTGCTCAGGAATGACTCTCACCGAATGAGACATTTTCATCATTCTGGTGGGCTGAATAATCACTTGTCACAATGCTGAGAAATGCTTGGCAGGAGATTCTCCATTGCGTTCTCCAGCAATCACGAGTCAGAAAATTATTCCTATTTGTCATTTTTGTGGGCTTTGAAAACTCCTTTTTTTTTTTTTTCCCCCATTTGAGAACAGTGGAGTTGTTTGAGGTGTGATTGGAGTTGTAGTTTGGTGTGGATTTTTGTGTGTGTGAGTGAGTTGTGGCTTTTTTTTCATGGAGTTTTTAGGTGGTTTTTGTTTGGTCTGATTTGGTTTTTACCCTGTAGTGTGCTTTCTAAAAAATGAATGTCATAGAATCACAGAATTACTCAAGTTGGAGGAAACTGTGGGAAGTTCCTAGTTCCAACTTTCTAGTCATTTTAGCTCAGCAGGCAGTCAGTGTGGTCAGGTATGATTTATCTTTGTAAGCCCATGACAAGTGTTCGTGGTTTTGGCTCTCCTGCCACCTTCCCTGCATGCTTGAGCAACGAGCACATCCATCTTCCTCCCTTGTAGCCTGTCTTTCCCCTCCAGCTTACATCCTATTTTGCTGGAGATCAGTCATGACTTCCCTGCTCAGCCAAGTCATTGTCCTGCTCCATCTATTCCTTTCCCTGACTGCCAGGATGGGCTCTTGTGCTTGGAGGGATTTGTCCTAAAAGACCTGCGAGCTGCTTTGAGCTCTTTCACCCTTCAGAAATACCTGAGATCCTCTCTACTAATCCTCTGAATAAGGCAAAGGGTATTTGCCTAAATATGTGACCACATGGCTCCTCATTTCCACTATTCTTACCTCCCTTTGACTCCCCAGGCTCCTGATCTGGCCTGTGTGTTACAAAGACCATCAAACTGAAAATGTTGTCCTGACCCATCAGGCAAGTCACACTCAGCAGAGAACAGCTGTGTCTGTGAGGATGGGCCTGGGCTTCACCTCTGTGAGGCACCAAGTCATCCTGGCCAGACACGTGTCAGACTTGAGCTAAGACTAAACCATTCCAGCTGATTTTGACACTGAGCCCTCTGTCTGAATAGATTGTGCCACAGCAGTTCTTTTCCAGTGAATACACCACAGTGGGGAAAAAAAAAACACATTGAAACTTCTCCAAGCTTCCTATGGGATGAAGTGGAATGCAAATGAATGCACATGGAAATTTTCATAGGGAACTTCCAATTTGCTGTGAGGTTTAGTTCCCGGCGCAGGTGCCAGCAGATGGCACTCAGGAATCTGTAATGTTGTTACCTGTGGGGCTCTCTGTGACCAAAGCAGCTCGTGCTCTGCAGGGCTGGGAGCTGCCCCTGCCACACTCCAGGGCTTTTGTGGCTTCCTGTGGATAGAAACACCCCTATGGAATGGGAACAGCTGATGGATGCCAGAGGTGACTGATGTGTGATGCATTATGTTCATACAGGATTGGGAAGGTACTGAGACCTGGTTTGAATGTCTGAAGTAGTTCCTGTAAAGAGAGCTGAAATATTGTTTGTATATTAAAATATTGTTGGTTTATTGTTGTTTGTATGGGTATGTAATAATGCTGTCCAGTGGTGTAGATTGCATCATTTAATCAGTTTTCAGTTTTGATTACAGCTACCAGCAGGAGACTGAGAGTTGCCAACAGTAATTAAAATGTAAAAAAAAAATAAAATAAAAAAATCAACCAAAGAACAGAAGCAAAAAACCAGTTCAGAGATAATTAAAGCTGAGAAATGTTTATTTTCCAGTGAACTTTTGTACTGCTGTGCTGAGGAAAGCTGAATATTATCTGTCTTCAAACATCCACTTCCTTGGGTTGTTTGGATCTGGGGTTAGTTCATCATTTCCATCTTAGTGCAGGATTTTGTCAATGAATAATGCAGATAACACTTGAATAATTTGTATTAATGCTTATGGGATTTGTCAGTGTTGCAGTATAACACAGGAGTACTTTATTTCTATTCTGGCCCTGTTGAAAGGACCCCAGGGGCTTTGTAAGCAAAGATAAAACTTTGCAGTGGCTTCTTTACAGGTACCACTGGACTTTTCTCCCACATTGGGAGCAAAAAGATAATGCCACTGTCTTGTATAACAACTAGATTTATCTCCCTGGCTTCTGGTACCTTGTATTTGGTTTTTATCATCTTGAGAAACTGATCTGCAATGAAAAGATAAGGGTCTGACCCTGCATCTCAGGTAAAGGTCGTATATTTATAAATGTACAAAACTCCACTGGAAGGCTGTGTCAGAGACTTGGTCTTTCAGTGATTAAAAACCTTTTATTAGGAATCTTGAACTCATTCTTGGGCTGTTTATATGGTTTTGCACAACATTATTTAGTTAAAATTCCTTTTCTTCTTCTCTGATCTGCACTTTCCTTCAGTATTTTTCAGGTTTATCTTCTCAATAGACATAATCCCTCTGTGGTTTTGTTTACTGAAGAAGCTAAACTCACTGTGATCGCACAATGAAGACCTTCTGATGATTAGAAATGAGGATATTATTCCCCCCTCTTTTTTTTTTATTTATTTTCACTTAGAAATAGCACAAACCCCTGAATAACAACACATATATGGAATCCTTTTATGTGGACCCAGTTACTTTATAAAAATCTTGATAAAAATTCATCTCTGTGGTAACTTCTCTTGTGTCCTTCTGTACCTCATGGGGCTGCCTTTTGCCATAGCCAGCCCAGAAGTAGCTTTTCCATAAATATGATTTTCCTTGAGGAAAACACTCAAAACAGGTCAGGTAAATTGTTCTTTTAAATGTTCCTCTTTTATTTTTGGAGGGAGGCTAAACACCATGGAAGTCTGAAGTCAGCAGAAGTGAATCCCCTCTGTTGTGCTCCGTGCTGGGCAGGGTAGAACACATAATTTTGGAGAAAATGTTAATCCTTCTTGGGTCTAAAGAGGAAAAAAAGTCTTTAAAGTTACTCAGATGCCCAAATGAACTAATGACCTGTAGTCTTAGTCAAGTACATGCACATTTAACACCTTGTGGTAAAATAATTTATCTATACCCAGGCCAGATAAAGCAGGACTGGAAGGCCTGGGCAGGCTAAACCCAAGGATCTGAACCATTTGTAAAACCAGTACTACAGTGAAATGAAGAGATTTATATTTTTTTTAATGTAGATGATGATTTGCTTGAAACATTCTGAACCATCAGCATGGCAGGTTCTTCATACACTTTTGTGAGCTCATCAAAGACAGATTGCAGTCAGGAGCCATATCTAAATTTATATTAAGAAAATTAATAGACCATTTAAATTTTACTAGAATTAGGCTAAGATACAATAAGCATTTGCACCAGCAGCCACCCTCTAGCTGTACCATTGACCTGGTGCCTGTGTGTGTAACGAAGAATTGACATCTAGGTTCAGGGACAATAGTGCTTCTAATATGAATTTGAATGATTTGGGGGGAAAAAGACTAATTTTACACACGTGTCAGATTTTATTTCTCATATTAATTTCACTGTGAATATTATGGACTGCAAAGTCAACGTTTCAAGGGTTATGTTTGCCTAATCCAGGAGTTTGGCTTGGTTCTCTGGTGTGTAAATCTCTGTATACTTCGGCTCTGAAAGGGAATTTTATGTATTTATTTGTGTGTAACTTTTGGAAAGTGATCAACTTGGTGAGTGTTGAGAACATAATTGTGTTTTTCTCTAAGTGCACCAGTCTTTAGGTTATATTACCATGAAAACAGGGCCTTGCAAAGTTTCAGCACGTTGGGTTTTAGCACATTTAAGCCTTTGTGATAATCTGTCTCTGCCTTGCATTGATATTTTTAAATCTAACGAAAATTACTCCCTTTTTCTCTATTAGATGACTTCTTCAAACCTCCATAGAGCTCATGGCAGGGTAGGATATTTCCTTGAGGTTAGTTTTCACTTTCCAAGAAGCTACCTTAGCAAGATTTACTAGGAATAAGTGTGTGCAGTGGGGATTAGTCCCCCCAAGAGCACTGTTCAGCACTTTAAAGAAGATTATATAATTGAAGCTCAATTATTTTTAATCTACTTTTTTCTGTCTTGGAATTGCAGCCCTGATCAACAGTGAATTCTGTATACAAAAATTCTGAACACTGACAAACAAGATGACCTGGACCTGAAAAGGTGATCATTTGTGTCATTCACAAATCATGTAATGCTGAGTTGAGAAACTATACTTTATAATTAATTTTAGGAGTACTATTGGTGATTTGTTCTGTGGTCTAAATGCAGGAACAAGGGTTAATAGTGCAGTTTGTGTTTGTAGCTGCATGTGGCCAAATGAACATGCATTTAAAGAAAATATTCCTCTGCCATTTTAGATGATTTTGCATCCGACATTGCAAAGTTGTGCAGTTCTAAGAAGTTTTCTGTTCCTGTTGTCCAAATACATTTAATTTCCTGCACATCAACATCAGCTTCAACCCCTTTTGCATCTTAACTATCTCTTGATGCAGGCAGCAAGCAGAAATACTTGGATTAGGGAAAAAGAGCCATTACTTTGAGCATCAACCCTCTGCTGCCTTCCAGTCATGGGTCCTGATGCTGCTGTTTTTTTCAGTCACTGTCTGATTCTCTGGGGAGCTGGGATTAGGGGAGAATTTCCTTAAGGTGAGGAGATTTGAGATGATTCTCGTACCATGAAGTGATGGTGGCAATTGTACTGCCACTGTTCTCATGTGAAGGGGAGAGTGTCCTTGGCTGAGGATGCTGGAGTGGGTGGCTGTGATGGTTTGGGGCAGCAGGGTTTGTTCCCAGCATTCCTGTGGATCTCCTGGGATCACCCCCTCATCTGCTCGAGTGCCCAGCTCTGAAAGTGCAAGCCATGAAGCTGAACTATTTTGGGGTTGGGCCATCTGGCTCCAATATCCCTTCATTTGTTTGTGGAATCCAAATGAGTTTGGTCCCCTGGTAGAAGCTGGACAGCACCATGCAGCGATAGGGTTGACATTTCTGCCAGCAGTTCAGGACACACATTTCAAAGCAAACCAGTGTTTATCTGCCAGCTCTGATACAATATTTAGAGTTGTGTCAGAGTGGCAAAGCAAAACTTATGTGAGTGAATGTCACTCTTCCCCCTGGTCCACAGCTTTCAAGGTTTCTTATCTTCCCCTCTTGCTGCTCTGCAAACACATTTCTTATACTCAATTCTCTTCACACTCTGATGCCAATTCACAGGTTCTGCATTCAAGGCTGCCAGTTGTGTGCCCAGCTCCCTGGTCAGCTGAGCCAACTCTGTCCCACAGGCAGCAGCTTTTCTAATAGTTCAGTCCCACAGGCTAAGCAAGCCTGCAGCCCTGCCAGTGTGTGCCATTCTTTGATTCCAGAAAGGACTTCAATCCCCTCAGTCCCAGTAGGTAAAGGCAGATAGTGAGCGAACCAAATCGTTTTCCTTCTATTTGAAAACCATTAGAGGCAGTTCCACAGGAGCTGATGGTGCTTTACAACTGCTGGGAGAGGTTATAAAAAGAAAGGAGTGAATGTTGTTTGTTTTTATGTAAGTTTTAGCCTACTTTATATACCTCATTTTCTTTCCTATGATGTTGAGGCCAATAAACAGGGATCCCAGACACTGACCAACCTTTACTGCTCGTACAGAGCAACAAATCTTTGAAAGCTCCAGCGTTTCATCCTGAGCAGGAGCAATCATTCTTCTCATGTTTTTCCTTCCCATTGAAGACTGAGGTAACTTTTCTTCTGTTGCAGACAGAGCTGACAGCTCAGGAATTTAAAATTCCAGTGATTATTCCAAAACTTGTGAGTTCTGTTACTTGTAGAGAGAAAAAAAGCTGGGTTAACAGCAAGTTTATAATAGGAAAATGTGCCCTTCCTCTTTTGTTCCCCCTGGGCTTTGCTCAGGCCTGTCACAGGGGAATGTGTAGAACTCAGTGAGGCAGAGATCTCTAATCTCACTGAGCAATCATACCAGTCCTAGGAGGATGTTAATGATGTTTTACCACCTAAGAGGGTGATGAAAGGAGAGCATTTGAACACCTGAGCATGTATAATTTAAATGTAATAAAATCACAATATGAGTTCTAAGTAGAAAAATTAGCATCACTAATTATTGCTTGCTGATTATTGCTGTAAGCTGTTCCTCAGCCTTTTTAATTTATTTATTTATTTAAAATACATGCTGCTAGTGCATTCAGGTGTCAGGATAAATATGTGACACCACATGTACTCAAATTTGAGGCTGGCAGCAACTTCAGATCTTTCTCTGTCTCTCAGTTCCACATTGCAGAGTTTGATTCAGGGTGGCTAAGGCCGGGCAGCAGGTGGGCATCCAGGAGTGCTCATTAGAAAGGGAACCAGCCTGCTTTTGTTGATTAGTCTGTCATCAAAAATGCAATATGAAATGGAGCAAACCATCATCATTAGTGCAGACAGACCCATATCATGTGCTACTCGTGCAGCCATGGCTTTTCTGTTGAAGACAAAAGTTATTTATACCACAAGTCCAAACCCCTCCTCTGCTGCTGCAGGAAGGCCTCAAGGTTACTGAGCGCATGTGTGACATAAATGCAGCAGAGCATTTTAATTAGATTCTTTCACCAGAACTCCTGACCTTCTGTGTAGCACATTAATGTATTTTACTAATTATAAATGCAATTAAAAAGTACTGAAATAAAATTAGGCTGATCTATCTAATTTACATTAAGCACTTTCAAATTATGCAGATTTTCAAAGTCTTTTTCTTTCTTTCTTTCCTTTTTTTTCCCCCCCCTTCCAATTTGTGTTTCAGGAAAAAATTGTCTGCATTAAAACAGCTGGAAAACAACCTTGTAGCAAAACAAATTTCTTTTCTGTGATTATTCACAGTGTGTGAGTTAATTTTCTAGGCAGTAATATGCTCAGCTATCGTTAGGGTAGTGAGTCACACAATAGAACCCATATGTGCATTGGGTGCAGTGGTGGGTCATATACTGGGTGGGTACTCCTCCATTTTTTCTCTTGGGAATTGGGTTCAGGGGCTAACTAGGGAAATAATACTGATATAATGCTCAAAACCCACAGAGATTTATAAACAATAAAGAAACAGCAAAAGCAGTGTGTGTGAATAACACAGGCAAGACACGTGGTGTGTTCGGTCATTAAACCAGGCTGACTTACCTCTGCTGTCCACATATTTTAGTAGCACTTGCATAGTATTTTGGAAGTAGAAAAATAACATTTCATTATTATTTTTGTCAAGCATCTAAATGGCAGTAGGCACCGTGGAGCAAACATAACACAATCCTTACCCTGGAGAGCTTCTGATCTAATTTTAGATGGGCTGCAGAAACAGAGGCAGTGCTAAGTACTGAACATAGATAGAAAGAACCAAGCTTAAAGGAGGGAAATTTGTAGAGCTGCCCAGGCATTTTATTTTGTTTATCCTTAAACTCTTTCAATAATAAAAAAATTAATTTCTTTTATATGTGTGTTTTAAAGAAATTTCTCTAGTTTTTCACTAAAAAAAAAGGAAGCAACATTTCCTCAAGTTTTCTGCCCTGTTGAACCCCTTCCCTAAAGGAGTAATGGAAAAGAGTAGTGGAGGGGAAAGAAAGAAAAACAGAAATATAAAGAGATTAGAATAAATGAACAAATTCAGTGTTCACCTAATGCCAGATGTCGTGCATTAAGGCCATACTATTTCTCTGTTATTTTTTGTGTGCTTATTGAGTTTGAGTTCCACACACTCAACATGAAAGTGCAAAAGTGAGAATAAAGCTTTGCTCATTACCAGGGCTTATTTTTAAAATATGTCTAAGGTGGTTCCACAGGGTGACGGTGCTTTCTTAGTGATTACCTGTTAGATCCACAAGAGACTAAGAATTTAAAGGAATAGGAAGGCATATGAATTGGTTTGTTGATAAAATTAGAAATGGTAAGAATTTAGGCCTCCTACCCCAAAGATTTTATTGCTGGACAGATTTGGAAGGTTTCCCACACTTGCCTGGAAGAAGCAAACCCTGTGCTGAAAAACCAGCGATCAGTTATGGTGACCTTGACCTTGAGCAAAGTGTCACCTTCCAGTCTGTTCCCATGAGAGGAACGTGGGGAATTTCCAAGTGGGATTTTGCCCCCTAAAATTCTGAGCTTCTCCCCCTTGATGCAACATCATGTGTAGTTCATTATCTTCATATTTAATAGCTCTTACAAAGTCAAGTGAACAGCTTCCCCTGGGAGAGCTGCATGATTGAACTGCAGACATTTTACTTGTTCCCGTGTTATAAATGGAGGTTCTCTGCACTGGTAAGTGGAGGAAGGAATGCATCTGACTTTAAATCCCCCTCTGAAAGATGTGTCCTGTACTCTTGAGGCAGTGATCACATGGGAATTGGAACACAAAAAAAGGATTTGGGGAAAGCAGCAGCTCCTCTTCTGGGTCGTGGCCACTGCGAGAGTTTTGATGGAACGTCCTTGCTCTGCCATCTGTGAGCAGCCACGTAGCAGGAGTCAGAAAATGTTGCTGTGCACAGCAGCAAGGACTCTCTTGAAAGAAAGTGCCAGCAGGTCCCAAATCCTCCTTAGGTCAGCTCAACCTCGAGGCTGGAAGTGCCTGTTACAGCCCAAAGCCTTGGAAGCAGCCACTGCTCTGAGCAGCTTTGCATCCTCAGGTGAGCTGATCATACCATGGTCAGGCCATCCTTACCCCATGGTTCCTGTAGGCATCACAAATCTAGTGATCACCTACAGAAATATTCACTGCTACCACCCTTCTGTTTGAAACATTAGCACAGAACAGTGTTTTGGTGTCCTTTTGGTGCAGGTTTATATATGGAAGCAGGAATTGCAGGGGGTTTTTGCAAATTCCTGCTCAACGTTTAGGGAGCTTTGTTCAGGAAAGGTCCTGGAATATTTGAAATGTTTTGCTTTAAGCTTTCTCCTCCCCTGAGTTCAAATATGTGTATTTAGTAAAATGTTTATATAGTGACACATTACAATTAAAAATTTAAAACTTTGAAAATTTATATATTCCCATAAAAAGTACATCTTGTTGTACAATCAATATTGAAGTGCAAGCTTTTCTCATATTTAAACACACTCAGGACTGCTTCAGATGTGATTGTCTGGTACAAGCCACCCAGCAATGAATTATCAGTAAAGATTGCTTGGTTCCCAATTTATATTTTTAAGTTTGCTTGAACATTTAGTTATGAATAGTTTAGGGCTTGGTTATTGTTCTTAACAGGCATTTTTGTTAAGCTTTGTCTTATGCCACGGGCCAAAAATTGGTTTGTTTATCTTTCTTTGACCCATGAGGATGCTTGCAAAAGGGTATTTGTAACAGCTGAGTTTGTAAGACTTTAAAAACCTATTTTTCTTCCAGAAATATGGGTCAGTGTGTAAGTAGGATTGACAGAGTAACATGTGTTAAATTGTACTAACAAAGAGCTGAGAAGGAAAAAAGATGAGACTTAAATAACCTACATAAAGTCAATTTAAAAGCAAATAATCAGGTTTTTATTGGAAATGGCTCCTGCAAAAACTTTGAAGGCACCCAACAAAGCATTCAGTCAGACTTTACGGGCTCTGCAGTGAGATATGACAGCCAAAGTGCTCTCAGGAATAACTCACACACAGCCTTGATAATAGAGTCTTTTACTGAGAGAACAAGTGTGTTGGCTAAGACACTGGGGTTATCCTTCTGGGTGTCTCAAAAAAGAGATCTATGATCATTAACTCCTGCCTGGTGGAAGGCTGAGAGGAGTTTGATAGTCTGAGCATGACAGCTCTGCAGGAACAGCTGCTCCAGGGCCTGACTCACACTCGGGGAGATTTGGAACCCCTGGGATCTGGTATCAGTCGGGATAAATTGACACAACTCTATTCATTTCAATTAAGTCACACCAATTTACACAAACTGAAGATATGGCCCATTATTTCTTCATGCCTGCTCTGGCAATGAATCTAAGTGTGTGATTAAGAATATAAGAACGCTCATTAGAGTTAATGCCTTGTGCTTAAAGCCACGAGCTTAAAGTTAAGCAGGTATTTAAGTGCCTTGTGGCATCAGCAGCAGAATGCAGAGCTGCCTGGTGCCCATCGAGGGGTTCTTACAGCAAGTGCTCTGAAGGGAGTCTCTCGTTGTTGTGAGTACTCTCCTCTTGGTCAGCACATGGATTAACTGCTGCTTACAGTGTTTTCTTCTGCCTCAAAATATCTGAGTTGTGTCACGGCTCAAAGAATAAGGAAAGAAGGATTGAACGGTTTCCTTGATGATGACTTTTCCTACTGAATGTGATTTGTCTTAATCCAAAACAGAAGTCTGAAATTCTGTTCCAAACCCTGCCTTGGAAACGCAGTAAGGCCTCTCAGAAATGATATCATCTTGTAGCTCACATAATCCCATGGGTATAACGTTAATTTTTTTTAAAGGAAGACAGCAGCTGCCATTTGAGTTTTGGCACTGTGTACACAGGAATAGCCAGTGCAGTGAGGCCAAGGAGGCATTTTTTCTGTCTATCTGGGCTTTTAAAAGCAGAGCCCTGGTAGCCACAGCCAAGGCACATCCCAAAGTTCAGCAGGGTTGAAAGACTTTTTAGACATTTGTGAGTGCCTGTGAGGACAAAACTAGTGACCGAGAACCTCATCTCTTCAGATGTGTAATTTTACAAACAATTAATATTGCACATTATTTTCACATTATCTTGCATCAGTTCTACCTGCATTCCCTGTATCCTACCTTCCCAAGCTCAGGACAAAGATTGGATGCTTGTCTTTAGGGAAGCACAAAAAAATAAAAGCCTCCAGCTCTTCCTTGCTCACTAATCTGAGCTGCATCCACCCTCTCATTTCTGTGACAGCCTCACTTTGCCAGACACAGACACTTAGCAGGTGTTTTCATCATGACATTAATAATAAGAATTGACACGTTCTAAATGAGGAATCCCTTGTTGTGCCTGGGAGCACTGATGGATATTTGGGCAAATTGACAGCTTCTGAAAAATGGTTTTGCCATGACCAGCACTTCTCTGACAGATTTTTAATGGTTCTCATAGAAGTCTCGCTAACTTGAACACTTTTGCAGATGAAGTGGAAAGTGGTGAAATGTGCTGCTTTAACACTTTGAAAGTTGGTGAGGAAACATGGAACAACTCTGAATTTTGTTTCTAAACCACGATCCCTTTTCTTCCCCTCTGCGACAATATTTTTTTCTCTGTCAGTACTCAAAGATTGGAATGGATTAGCTGAGGGGCCAAGCATTTGTTATGATACCCCAGGACCCAGCCATATAACCCCCATTAACCTTAATGGGAGCCACAGAGCTCGTTCTCCTCATTTAGATGGAAATATCCCCCTGCTCATCTGGGATCAATTGCTCTCCGGGTTACCTGGTTTCAGTGTCTCGTTCAATAGGGGAGGCAGTGTCATGACCTTGTAAACCTTGGACTACAAGAAAGGCAGGACAGATAAATTGGGGCTGTGAGAAGAAGGATCAAATAAAACTATAAGCTAAAAAAGGGAGAGAAAACCTTATAAAGGTTGGTATGTAACTCTTGTTAGAAGTTCATACCAAATGCAATTGCAATTAAATCACAAGGCTCCTTTGCAGTTCAATGTGATACTGCAGAAAATCAATACAAAGATAACAGTGTATCGTGTGCAGGTACTTCAGGGAATTCTCAAACTGAAAATAATTTTACAGGAACAATGTGTTAACTTTTTTTCTTTTTTTTTAAATTTAATATTCCTGAAAAGAACAGAAAAAGATAGTGATCTTTATATATCCTTAGTTTTGGCTCTTCCCCCCCATAGTTAGTCCTTGCATATACAGATCTGAGCTACTGAGGGTGGTGTTATCAGAAGAGCCTAAATGGAGGAGATGCTCATCTCTTCTTGCAAGTCAATTAAGCTCATGTGCCTAAATCCAGTGTTTATGTTGGAATCCCATCAATAGCTTTATTGAAAAAGATCTGTTGCCTTTTTAAGTGATAGGAGGATTATGATTAAGTATAGCAAAACCCAATTCTATGTTGACATCTCTTATCTCTCACTGGTGAAAACAATATGCACCTTCTGCCCCAGAAATGTTCTATAATTGAGAAAGAGGACCAGAGAGGACCCTCCAAAACTATGAAAGGAATTTGCTTATTGGGGGAAATTGTTAAATATTTTTGTGTTGTTTGAGGCTGCCCAGTGCAGGTAACAAAAGCCATGGAAGTTAGGCTTTAAACAAATGTTGTGTTGCCATAGGTGTGATTTCCAATATTGAATCTGCTTCATTAATACTAAAATAAAACCTCCTGTCCTCAGGTAGAATACAGCAATGTTAAAGCTAACACAGGACAAGCTGTACTGGTTTCCAAACATCTTTCACAGCCAGGAAATTACAACAGAACTACAGACAAAATTTAGGAAAACTGTTTCCAGTAGTTTATTTTTCGTGCCTGGGAATAATAATTTTTTTCAGCTCATCATGGCTCTCTCATCATAAGACTTGGCAATTCTGAGCATGCAACGGTACCACTCAGGAGACAATTTTGTCTTCTGCTTCTGCAAATAATCCCCATCATAGCCAGTACTAAAGCATAATATACAGAGACTACACAGATAAGAATGAAGTTGTCCTAATCTCTAAATCAAAGCTAACAGTGGCATTCAAGTGAAAAAGAGAACCTCATGATATTGCCCAAATTGTCTCTTTTTAGCTCAATGGAGGCTCATGGTAAATAGGCCAAAAAAAACCCCAAACCCAGCTCTCCCAAAAGAGAAGAAATCCAAAAGGTTATTTTATTAGGTTTTTGTAGGGGTGGGTTTGTTTTAGGGAGGGTTTTGGGGGTGGATTTTTTAAGGTTTCCTAGATAACAGGCATTATGATGCATGACTCCATCTAGGTTCAGTTTTCAATCACATGAGCACCCAAGAGGTGAGAAAGTAAGTTGTCAGTTTGTCCAGACCTGGAGCACCACTAATGTCTTAAATGCTCAGACTAAGAATTCAGGAAAAGGTGACTGTTTCTCAGAAGATCAGTCCAGGGATGCCCCCAGGGAATCAGCTGTCCCAAGAAGCAGCCTGTGCCTCCTACAGAAGCCTGAAAGGGCAGCAAGCACTGAAATTTCCAGTTCTGCATCTAACAAGAAGACTTAATTGGAGTTGTGTCTGTAGGTTATAGAGGCATCTCCTAGTCCTTTGTTGTGAGATGACCTCAGTCTCAGCATGGTGGAGGGATGCACACACCCTTTGCATTTATCCCACTTTTCTCCTTTCTCTCGCTGCAAACACAGATCGGAGGAAATCACATGACAGACCTTGAAACCAATCTGGTTTATCAAATTGCCACTCAGTCCTACATTAGGGTGGCTGCTCCTGAATCAATTCCTCCTCACACTTATGTAAACAGGGCTCTTAGTTTGGCCTCATTGCAAACAAACAGCTTATTGATGCCAGGCACAGGGTGAGCTCCCTGGATCTCTGTGTCCCAGGGTTACACATCCCATTGACAGCAAACCCTCAGTCCAGACTCCAGAGAAAGTTCCCAGCACAGGGGTCACAGGAACCAGTATCTGCTGTAGGAATTCAGGGTTTAGACAGCAAGGTAAATACCATCTCTTTGAGCAGATTTAAAAGAGAATTGCATCAGTGCTGCAAAGTTGGGGCACTGATACAGTTACTGCTGCAAGGGCCAAATTATCACAGATAACGTATCAGGATTTGTGGCTTTCCATTTTAAGTTAAAGCTTCTCTGTGAGCTCTGAAGCCTGGTTGTTCTATTTTAAAACAGCAGTAGAAGTACCAGTTGCTGGTCTGTAATCACATCTGAATTCCTCAGTTTCCACTTCAGCAGTGGTATCTTGGGATCTTATTTGGAACAGTGATTTTAGGTTAATAAATCCTCCTGTGGATGGTCATCAGGATTTTATTTCACCAAGAAATGAATACAGCAATATGTGAAGAAAGACATTTTCAGATACTTTTAGTTCCCCTTCAGAATGTCTTCCAGTGCTCTGTTTATCATGCCTGGTTTGTGCTTTTCTTCCAGTTATAAATAACTGCTAAAGACTGATGTGTTTACTTTGTTTAACCATGGCTGTGATGGGTCGAGGACACATTAAATCATCCTCAGGCTCTTATTTGCAGCCAATTCTGAAATAACCAGAGTAGCAACATAAAATTACTTCATACTGCAGAGATTTTTATATTGGCTTAGGCCTCTGAAGTCTCCAGTGTTTTACAACAAGGCACTTTAATGGTAAAACAGTGACAGCAAAGATGAGAGTCCATGTGGGATTGCCTATCAGGCAACTCAAGGTTTGCTTAAGGTGCTAAGATGTGAGAAAGGGAGATTATTTTCTTCTGAGACTTTCCTTGATGAGTTTACATATCTAGTTGTTGTTTATTTAGATTTAAAGTGTCTTCGTATCTCAGAAATAGTGATGAGGAATAGTGTCACTCTTACTCTGATGCGATTAAAAGGGAGAAATGTTCTTCCCTGGCAATTTCTACAAATAGAGCCTCTGTGAGTGCACATTTGTGCTGCTTCTCTGAAAACACCATTTGCAGTTTCTACTGTTACTTTTGAAGTTTGATTCCTTTTGTTTTGGAATTACCTGCAAGTGAAGTTCACTGTTTGTAATTGTGTGTTGTCATCAAAAGCAGGAGTGACTGCACACAAAATTAATCCATCTCCTTTACATTGTCACCAGCACATCAGCCCAGTATTAGCAACATCTCCTCCTATTAATATATGAGTAAGATTTTATCACTGGTTTATTGTATGTAATTAGCAGTGACTTAACAACGTGTGCCTGAGAATTATATCTCTATTTGTTTGTATTAGAG
This sequence comes from Pachyramphus minor, assembly GCA_013397135.1. Classification (NCBI taxonomy): domain Eukaryota; kingdom Metazoa; phylum Chordata; class Aves; order Passeriformes; family Tyrannidae; genus Pachyramphus; species Pachyramphus minor. The sequence continues at coordinate 253,169 of VYXB01001763.1, read as the reverse complement.
AATGAATGGCAGCCACAGGGTACTCCAGGATGGGTTGGTGATCTCTCTGAAGGCACTTAGAGAAATCAGTCTGTAATTCTCCCTTCAGTTCTTTCTCAGATGTCTGAGAAACAAGATGAGCTTTCTCCTGAGGGTTAAGAAGTCTGAGCTCAATTATATCGTGTTTGAGAACGAACTGCAGAGTTCGGCACCATTTATGGAAATCACTGGGCCATCAGGTAACACTGCAATATTTAATTCAAACAATTTTCAGGCCAGGAATCCTCCCCTGAGGAATGATGCAGTTGGAGAGTCATTCATACAAAAGCCTGGAAAGAGGGAAAGGTGCTATCTTGAAAATCTTTTTGTTTGCCTATAAATAATTCATTGAAATTGTCTTACAGTGGTTTCAGTCTGTTTCAAGGGAAGTAATTAAAATCATACAGATCTTACTGATTAATGCTAGTGGGAATAGGAGATATTGCAGCTGAAACTATTAGAAGTTACCCACAAGAAAATTAGGGCTATGGACTGATGGTACACTGAAAACAAACCTATTTTTGAAAGGGTTCTAAATACATCAAGGCTTTATACACCTACTTCCCTGCAAAAGTAGATAACAGTGTTATATTACTTCTGATCTGCTGTAAACTTTTGCTACCCAGCAGCTGGAGGAAGCACAAATAAATATTCAAGTTCTTACTGAGCATAATTTCTTGGTTCCCCTTCTCAGACATGGACATATCCAATACCCAGCAAAGCTCTAGAGCTGAACCTGAAATTTTTCAGTAGAAGTACATTTTATATTAGCCTGGCACAGGAGTTTGGGATCCTGGAAATTGCCTTGACTTGCCTATTAAGCTTTGCCTTTGGTTTTGATTCAGAAGAAAACATAGTCTTTATTTCCTTATAAGTTGGAACTTCAGTTCAACCTCTCTTACCAAAATTATTCATAAACAAACTACAGCTCCAAGTAAGTAAAGCAGGTGAATCTTACAGCTGTTTTGCCAAAGGATACAGGTCATTTTACACATAGACTGCAAACTATTTGCATAATATTTTGAAATGCAGTTTGGTGAGATAAGGCACTTGGCATGTTTGTTATGAATCAGTCTGAGGAATGTGAAACAGTGAGTGCTGTGCAGAAATGGCCACTGCAAATGACAGCAGTTCTCTCCACATTGAAAATTTCTGGGTTGCATCACAGAGCAGGTTTTTTTTCTCCATACTATCAGTGGTGGCTTTCTGCAGACACTAAAGCACAAAATATTCCCCCAGGATGCAGATTAGTCCAAAGAAGGGGAAAGAGGGGAGAGGGGGACTCCTGTTATGACCAAGGGATGAAAATTCCCGAGATGGAAATTATTTCTTTGGAACAAAGTAAAGGTGTAAAGTCTGGGTAAAAACTTAAAGTTGCTCAGAAAATTTAAAATAGGTGGTCCTTTAACCATGATCAGAAGCTTAAGGCTGTAGATCTGAGGAGAATTTATCCCCAGACATAGTGATACATTCTTCAGAAATATCAGGGATTCACAAACTTTTTAAACCTATTACCACATTTCATCTAACACCATGTTGGAGACTGATTGCTTTTAATGCTGTTCATAATAACACATTTTAGTCAAATACTTCAGAGATACATAAGGAAAATCTTAAAAGAAAGCAGAACTGACTGGGCAGGGCTCGAATTTGGATGTTTTTCTGTTTTTAAGCCTGTTTTCTCCTCGTATTTGTCCATTCAACCCTTAATTCTGGGATCCTTTCCTCTAGAGAACCATCCCATCCTACTCTGTCTTCGTAGGAGGATAGCTGTCTATCTCAATTGCTGTTTGTGCAGTAGTTCCAGTGAATACATCTCAATCTGACTGAATTTTGAATATTTATAAGTACTACTCCCCAGGACAAACCCATTCCATTGCTAGTAATAATGTTTTCTTCTACCTCTTAGTTATAAACGTGAACAAAACCGGGTGACTTTGTGGGGGAGGTAGAGAAGGAGCCTCTGTTTTCATAAACTCCCAATAATATTCCTTGTTTCCTGAGGCCCAAGATGAGGTCGGTGTGAGGGGTGGGATTCTCCAAAGCCTGCCTCCTCCACAGGTCCACAGATATTCCAGCAGGAACTAATTTTCTTTCAAATAGCCATAATTCCTGATCTGTGAGAGGACAACTACATAGCTAAGGAAAGAAGAGCTTTGCTTTTACAGAATTTATGGTGTCAGGAGGACAGACAAAGGCAGACACATGTGTTAATAATAACAAGAATGAGGAGGCAGCAAATCTGACAACAACATTCAGCAATTTTGCAAATTTAACACTGTGAAGATTTAGCAGATATAATGTGATATGAACCCTTTATATTCAGAGCGAGTTAGAGCATAAAGTGTTCATCTTAATGAAAGTTTGGCGTCAGAATTCTCTGGCAAAATAAATACACGCAAAACATTTTCAGAAAAATGGAAAACGTTTGGTTTGGTGAAACATTTTAGTCAGAACAGTATTGTAGCTGAATTGCTCTGTAGGCCTTTGTTAGGGTGGAGTCCAGTCCTTGGGCTTGCAGAAGAGCCCTGCAGCACGGGCTGGGCTGCAGGGACTGCCCTGCCCATTCCTGCAGGTCGTTTCTCAAATCCCAGAGTAAAAAATGCAACTGTTATAAATTCACTCAAAACAGGAGAATTCTGACTGGCAAGTAATACCAGGGCCTGTATTTTCTAATTTGGTTGCTGTGATTTATTATGCCTTCTGCTGTTTCCAATGCTTTGCTCACTGTATTTTTTTTTTTCAGTTAAGTAAATTTGGTAAAATATACCATCATGTGACAATAAGAGAACAAAACCAGAAAATAATTCTGAGTGTGGTATTGATAAATGTTTGGTGCAGTAATAGCAATATGTCATCAATCACCTGTGTTCCTGTTTGATGGCATCATATAACCTAATTCAGAAGGAACGTCCTTTGCTTTAACCTTGGTTGCATTTGCAACTTACTCTAGAGGAAAGTAATAATCCTTCATTAACTGGTAGGTGTGAAACATTCTCTATCAAGAGGGTAGAGGAGGAGGCAAATGAAAATTGGTTTCAGAATGTGTCCTGAGTCAAAATCAGTCTTTGCAGTCTCATGAACTGCATAAATTATTATGATGATGCATTTTGAAGGGTGGGTAAGTGAATGTGTCTTTGTGTTTTGCTCTGTTTCTCTTTGTTGCTTTTCTTCATTCAAATGTACATATAAAAAACTCAAGGACACATCAAGTCTTTGATCCTGCCACAGCTTTAATTCTTAAGAGCCCATATAAGACTGTGCTTTACATTATGCATTAAGGTACTTGTAATTAGGAGCTTGTGGTAATGACCCATTCTCAGGCAAAGTAGCGCTGTTCCTTGTTTTCCATTAACTGCATTGAGGGTTTATTTGCTGAGAATTGAGTTTAATTTGATTAGCAGGAATTGTGAAACATTTGCAACACAAGGTATATTAACATAGCACTTCGTTTGTAATGAAAGCCAAAAAGCAGTTGGGGGAAGAGCTAATTATGAAGATTTTTGCTTTTAATAAGGAAGGTCTAGCTAAATTTTAGTACTCTGCTCTCAAAATCCCTCAAGCTTTAACTGCTGGCTGAAAGAAAAATAAAATGGATTGCAAAAGTTCAGTAGATGTTTTCTGAAAGTCACCACTGAGTACAATCCACGGATTTACTGAAGAAAGAATTCATTTAATCTGAAAGCTTGGCAGCCCCAGCCGATTTTTTTTTGCCATATCTTTCAGTTTATTAACCTGATAGTGGTGCCTGTTTACTACAGAGCAGAGATACTTGCAGGGTTCAGCAAGGACCCCCCTCACCTCTTCCTTCCCTCCAAAATCAGGATGATGTGTCCTGTAGTAAAAATGTGACATGTATGACCTGACTGGAAGCTCTTGTAATGCCCATCTCAAAATCCTATGAAGACACCACTAGTTCTGATAACTTACTGTGAAGGATTTTGATTGTTATTAGCTAATGAGAAATGGTTTTAGTCAGCCTGTTGAGTAATTTTCTGTCTAAGCTCTGATCATGCCCATTCCATGGGTACTGTGCCTGAAACATATTTTCAGTCAAATAAGACAGTAAAAAACCAGGTCCTAGGCCAGCAAGATACCTTGGTATGGGAGAACATTTAAACAACCCTTATAAAGTCAAATCACTTATTGATAAAATAAATTCAAATAGACTGAAGGAAGATGCAGGGAATTCGTTCGTGGGGATAAGTGTTTTATTCTTCATATTTTCCTTCTCAAGAAGCGGTATTCAGCTCTTCTGGAAATAATTTTCACTATTCTGCTCTTAATTCTTCTGCTCCTTTTGTCATTTGGATAAGCTGGCACTCAGGAGCCATGCTCCTTCAATAGGGGTTGCATATCATTCTGGAAGTGTTCCAGGGCAAAGTAGCCACTCTGCGGCTTTTCTTCTTCATGTTCTCTGTCTGCTCCAAACCAAACATTCCTGCTCAGCTGTAGTCTCTAGTTTATCCCTTTCTGTTTGACCTGGTTCGTTTTAGCTGTAGTGATGATGTCAGCAAATAACCAGGTACTTGTCAAATGGGAACACAATCGAGGTGACAGCTGACTTCAACACACAGCTGTGGGTATTTTTTGTAGTAGACTACAGCAGTTTACCCCAGCACAGTGCTGCAAATCCAGGCCATGGTATCTGCTTTACTGAGGATCCTGTTTTCTTGCTGCTCAAATTCATGTTCTGAGAGTTGGTGCCCATTTATTAAATTTAGCCTGAAATTATGGGTAATTCCAACTATTAACATAATTTTATTAGTAATTAATTAGTTGTGATGACTGAGTTTTCATAATAACAACTTGCCCTAGACTTCTTTGTCTGAAGTTTTGGCGTTGTAACATGACATTATTAACTTTATTTACGTTACCCCTAAACCACATTTTGTCTCTTTCTTTAGCAATAGTTACTTCGCTCACCCTGCTGCCAGATCTCTTTTTGTCTTTTGCTTAATTATCCTGGTTTGACTGGATAAAAATCACAATTACAGTTAGCCAAATATGGAAAACACATTTCTCCCCATCTTCTAACTTCAGTATTTGCTTGAAGTTTTGAGCAAATTTGATCAGAGATCATTTGCACCTGCTTTGTGTTTGCTTATCCCAAATACTCTGGCAGATGAGTTTACTGGTATTCAGTCAACATGCTGGCAGCAAGTTTTCAACAAATAACTCAGGATATTTGCAGAAAGAGAATTTTAACTTTGATTATCCACATAGGGCAGAGTTATATAATTGTATATTTAACTGAGATTGCTCACAAATTTCAACTCAGCTGAAGAATTAATCACAAAACACATTGATTTGTTTCAGTAACTCAATAAGGAAAGTTGCATTGTTTCTCAACATCTTGGTGCTGCTTTTCTCTGCAATGTCCAGTGAACAAAGTATGGATCAAGAATTATTTCACCATATTAACGATGGAAACACATTAACCCAACAGCTGAAATTATAACACTGTTTTGCCATGATTGCTATTTGCAGTTATTTGCCCCCAGTGTATCCATAGGCTGTGGTTAATATAGGTGAGCATCTTCTGCTAAGCAAAATATAAACAGAACAGGGTGATCAGCATATAGGAGAATTTGGACTTTTGAGTTCTTATCTCTCTTTTTCTCCACAGTGAATTCTGTATTTACCAACTGCTCTGCTTAGACTTCCCTCGTGGTGGGAGAGGAGAAGTTGCCAGCAATGTTCCCTGGCTTTGGGTATCTGTGGTATTTAGGAAACCCAAGTGCAGGAGCAGTGTGTATTTGTTTTTAGTCCTCTTGCCTCATGACTTGGGGAAAACTCTTGGTCTGTTAATTGCTGTAGTTTCCCTTTACTGTTATTTGTTATCCTTAGTTTGTGTGGTTTTGTTGAAATCCGTCATTTGCAGTGTCTTTAGTTTGCTTTTCCAGTCTTTTTAGTTGTTGATTCACACTGAAATCAATGTAAGTTTTCTTTGTTCCCAGAGTGTTTACAGAGTACTCCAAATGTAGCCCAGCAGGATTCTGGTCTTAACTGAAATTAACTGTCATACGTAGGATTTGTTTATCTCTTCACATCCTTCTGTCACAGATGTTTGTCCTTTGGCTTGTTCCTTTTTCTAATTAATTTTTGATTATATTTTGAAGCACCTTCTGTCTAACCAATTTCTCCCCCCCCAAATCAAATAGTTCATTTCTTTCCCCTTCACCTCCAGTGATTCCCCCAAATGGAATGTTTTTTACTTCTGGTTGTAAGTGACCTTTATATTAATCTGCTTCAGAGAAGAGTTGCATTTTGATGCAGTACTGTTTCTTACTCTTCTGGAATTCTGAATGCACATGTGCCATGCTTTGTGTTGTTCCCAATGCCACACGGTGTATGACGAGGAGGGCATTGCTCATTTTCCATGTTCACGGCCCAAAATTTCTTTCTGGGGTCACCACTAAGTTACAGGTAGATGATTGAAAAATCAGCACAACACTGACAGAGACAACCCTGACCAAAACAATGTGACAGGCCACCAGCAGCTCTTAAAGCACATAATTTCTTTATCTTCTAGCCAGTTTGTGGAAAGAAAATGCATGAAAACATACGAAATTCCCAAAATGACATCTTAGACAAGCATGGAAGAAACCTAAAATTGGGCTGCTGAGTCTGTTGGAGACTTCAGCTTCCATCTGAGCAGTAGCCACTGCTCCCACCTACCATAAAGGCATTGCTGAGCCACGCTTTTCAGCCTGTGTGTGCTGGTTAAATCCTCTGGACTGTGGGAAGCACAAGGCCAGGAGACTGTGCCAGGAGACTGTCTCAGGAGAGCAGGGTGAGGGGCTGCATCAGGCTTCACAGGACATGCAGACAATGGTAAACTGCAGAATACACCAGGGGGCAAATGGACACATCCTGCTTTTTAAAAGACTGGTGTAAAATGGGCTCTACAGTCTCTCTTTCTGTTTTCAGGTTCGCTGCTGCTGCACTTGCACTTTCATATCGAGCTCTGGGCAGCCTCTCCTTGCAAAGTCAGGAGAGATTAATGGAGAGAAACAGAAAGTGTGCAGGAGATAGCACAGGCACCTCTGCACAGTAATTAGCATAGCTGTGTGACAACTCATTGATATGCAAGTGCAACTGTTGAAAGTGCTGTGAAGTCCACAGACAAAAAGAAGATAATTTGACAGCATTAAGCAGAAAGGTAACACGGGGCTGATGGCAGAATAAAGCACTTAATTTAATTCTTCAGTTCTCTGAGTTATTCAGGGGAGTGTGCAGCTTTACTGCTCGGTTTAGGTGCTTTGCTGACTTGCTGCAGCTGATCTCCCTCATCCCTTCAGCCTGTATTGTTATTCCAGTACAGAACCGCTTAACGATGCCACGAGGTGACTGTGGCTTCAGGACTGATGCTGATGGTGGCCCAGGGTCTCCTCTTGCCCTTCAGTTCTGGTGCCCTGTGATGCTCTTTACCTGGTGGTTCTCTGAACTGCTTATGTGAAATAACCTGGGTGTCAGAGGGGGCAAGAAACAACACACATGGAGGGGAGGTGGTTGAGTCTTTTTGGGCAAAGTGGGACTTGGAACATTCTGTAGCTCTGCTTCATATGGTGTTAAAAAAGTGAGGGGTTGGATTAAAGCAGGTTTGTTTTTCAAGGCAAATTAATATCTAATCAATGGAATTGTTCAGGCAATCAAAGACTGTGACCGCGATATTTAATTCACAATTACAATGGGGAAGTTTTCTGATAATCACCATTAAGAAAGTTTCTTTTTATGCCACATCAGTCTTCCAATTTGACAATTTTTTTCCCCCCACAAGCATCTGGAATTAGGTCTGTTAGCATCAATTGGATAGACATAATTATTTTGATAATGAGGCAAGTTTTCTGATTTTTCTCATTCCTTTATTATGAGCCTTCTTACAAGGTTTCCACTCACAAGTAACATGTGAAATGTGAGCACAGAGGAACAAAACAGAGAGGATTCAGCTTCCTCCCTTTCCAACAACAGGATAATGGCTATCAATGAATCCCTCCTTGAAAGAAGAAACAGAATATGTCTCTTCCCAAGTAAAAATACAAGAAAAATCAATAATACAGGTTTTCTGCTAGTCAGGCTTCCCTGGTATCCTTTACAATGGGGACATCAGGGGAAATGTTTTAATTATTTTGGATTCTCTTTGCAAGGAAAAACAACTGTGGAGAAAAATGTGAAGTGTTTCTCTGACAATTGGTTTTCTGTAACCTACCCAGCAGTAAAAAATAATTTAATTGTGTGATACTTTCTAGGAAATAAATCTCTCAAATCTCCCAGGTAGGGAAGGATAGGATTTTTTATTTTTTTTTAACTAAAAAACCTGGAATTTATATCATACTCTAAATGCAGACAGAATTAAATTGAATCAGTTTCTTGTAGAAGTTTTATCCCCAATTTCTCAATAGAAAATTCTCAGTCACCAGAATGCAGAGGATGCCTCACTTATACTATAAGTGGCTGTGTCTAAGGGTGGCCTTAACTTTTTCTCATCTTTTTCACATAAATTGAAGTCTAATTTATATTTTCAGTGTACCTTGGGTGTTTTGTTGTATCTCATTTATTTGTGACTTGTTATGGTTGCTTTTGCCCATCATCAACATGGAGTTTTCTCTCTGGTGGAATGGGAGAGTCTGGAAGATCAGAGACTCTGAGGAGAAAAGCTAAATTTCAGGGGTAAAATACATGAATCTTAATTGAAACATGGTGCAGAAGGTTATTAACTTTGCTGCATAGGTTTGACTCTGAATCAGTCTCTCCAAACTGAACTTAGATTTGGAACACAGACTTTTTTCTTTTGATTTTTGGACTTAGTTGTAAGGAAAATTGGACTCCTTGGTTTCCTCACATTTGGTTCAAGATATTTGCATCTCTGTTTTTTTGCAAATAGAGAACACAGCCCTCAAAAACTAAGACTGGAGATGATAATTGATTGCCTTGTGTGGCCTTTTTATCTTGACTGGATCTCCTGCTAGTTTCTGGCTCGCTTTGATTTTGTCATCTCTGTCAGGGTCCTCAGCAGCCTTTCTGAAGATCTGGTGCTATTGTATGAAAATCTCTGCTAATCATTTATCTGCTGACTGTTGCTATAATTGCTCTAAATTGTGTTCCCCTTCAGGCAGAGGGACATTAGGTTCATTAAAAGAAATACCAGGTACCATTTGCTGTTGCTCACACAAAACTCTGGCTTTTATTTTTCCTTTGCTGCTGAGTATTTGTATTGAATTTAAGCCTCAAAAGTCCAGAGATTGGCACAGGCTGGAGAAACTTTTTCTTTCTCTGGCTCTCTGATGGTTTTACTCTGAAAGGACTTTTCCAGTCACTGTATAATGTCAAAACCAGTGATATCAGGAAGAAGACTTCAATACTGTTTGTGTATCCAGAACTGCCAGTTCAGGCATAAGAGATTCACTTTTGACAACTTAATATGGAAATTTAAAAAAGCTGGGGGGCTCCACAGTTGGCAAGAAACAGTTTTACATTATTTCATTTCTTTTCAAGGTGTTACTGAATCACAGGGTAATTGGTGGTGTTACTTGTCTGATAGCAATGTTGCTTCAGATTGGGATTTTCATATTCATCTGGGAAGGCTCAGGTTTGCTTTTCCTCCCACTCTGCCAGTACTTGAGGCACTAAAAGTATCTTTCTCTTGATATAGATTTCTAAGGGAAATAAGATAAGGGATAGAATTGTTGAAATATCAGAAAAGTCATGGCAGCAGCACACCTGAAATGGCAAAAGTTGCCTCATTCTACAAAATGCAATTACTCCCGATGGTCATTTTAGAGTAACATGCTGAAAATATATGTTTAAATATAGTTTTAAAAATTCATTTAGAAATAGTAACTACAGAGAAGAATTTTGAGAATTAATCCAGGTTTTTCAGAAATCAAGAAGGCACTGGATGCATTTGAATTGTTAACATTCCATAACTGACTTTCTTTAGAATGTGTCCAAATGACACGATTTATTTAATTAAAGACCATGTTAATAATTACACTTGGAAATTTGATTGATTACAGACAACAATCCCGGTAGGTTTGTGTAGGCTCAGGTTAATTGAGGAGCTGAGCTTAGCAAGGAGAGGTTTGCAGAAGGCAAGGCAGGCACTGTTCTCCTTTCTGCTCAGCAAATCTGTCCCTTTTCATGTCTTTTATAGCCCAAGTTCAAAACTTGACAGCAATAACCTTCCAGCTGTATCTACATGCATTGGATGTTGGGACTTCAATGAAAGATGAGCTCGTGTGAGATTCTTTTGGTTACATTTCAAAGATTTATTCAAACTAGATGAGGCTTTCTAAGAAGGAAGGATAAAAGATCTTTTTTTTTTCCAGGCCCTGGTTCAATAAAACCCACAGGCTTAAGTGTGTCATTGTAAGCCTGTGACTGGACCTGGGCTCAGAAACGAAATCTTAACACAATCTTTAAAACATGTATATTCTTATGTACTTTGCTAAAGAATGACTTTGGAGAGGTAATTAAAGAGAAATATTTTCTGTGAATTAGTGAAATCTGCACAAAACTGGCTGGATATTCATGCCTGAGGTTTCTCCTTTCTGTCAGTAATGTATCCCCAAAATGTTACAGAATAAATAGAGTGGGAGAACACACTTAAAAGTTCTACTACATATATTTGGTTTGTAAACTTCCTAATGAAGATATTTAGCTCTCCATTAATTGATATTTTCTAGTCTCCCAAGAAGTTCTACAAGATGTTAAGGGGACTGGAACAGCCTTTGCCACATCACAAGAAGCAGATCATGAACACGAGGTGTCTGAACTAACCTTTCTTCAAACATGGGTCATTTCTTCTTTACCATGGGTCACCAAAGTTCAAGGATTCTTCACATCAATCCCTTTCTCTTCATGTGCAAGAGAAATTTAGGGCAATGCTTATTGTCCTGAATAAGAAATATTCTCAGAATCTAAGCTGCCAGAATCTCCAAAGCTCACACTGTAAACATTTCACTGCCTCAGTGACAGCTAAGTGAGGATGCCTTGCTCATTATCCATAAAGAATATGTGGCACAGATGAGCTCAGAATGTAAATTTCTAAGGAAATGGAGAAAATAGAATTTATTTTTCATGCAGAAATGTTGGGGGTGGGGGGCTTCATGCTGAAAAGTTCACAGATATTTAATCAGTAAAAATCTAGCAAGTATGTTGCGTTGGTTATGCTGTAAAAATGCTTTTCAGCACCAAAGGAGATAAGAGAGGTTGCAATCATTGAGGTTAAATGGAAAAAGAGAGGAGCAAATGGATATAACTGTTCATTATAGACTTTTAAAGAGATGACAGAAATTAGAAGACATGTAATAGGAGGATATGTAGTTTACTGAGACGTGCTATGAAACGCATTAACAGTGCTAAACTTCTGAAAATCCATTGGCATTTTGAAATTCCTCTTCTGAGGTGGAAAAAACAGTTGCCTTCAGTGCCTCTTCACGAGCACTGTCACCGTGGAATGTCTGTGTGCACTTACCAAAACTACCATCAGCTCCATGGCACATTTAATTTTCTTGAAAGGTTGAGGGATTTACTGCAGTGCAGAGAGAAGCCTGTTTGTTTTCTGGTAGGTGAGTTGAGGCAGGCAATGATTTAAGTTTCCCAGAACAAGGAGAGGCTGGTTGGTGTTCTTGGAGCAGTATCCATTATTTACATTGCTGGGCTGGGAGGGTGTTTGCAGCAATGTCACACTAACCTCCATGAATTCTTGATTGAGAAATAAAAAATTAACAATATGGACTATGGGAACACTGGTGTAGAGAGACAAGTCATTTGAAAGTGAAACACACCCCCAACATCTCAGAGCAGCATTTAGTGCTGCAGGACTTCCACTAAGGATTAATTCCAGGCAACCCCCTGCCCTTCACACCTACCCACAGAGCTGAGACTGTTTTCTTGGATTTCTGGATTTGCCAGGTTGCCTAAACTTCCCTCAGCCACAGAAACAAGATTCAGAGAAGTGTTTGAGCTACAATTTGCCTCTACCAGGTAGTTCTCTACCAGGTCTTTTAGCAGCAGCCCAAGGAGCTGCTTTGTCCCCTGTGCCCCCTCCCCTTTCAACCAGGGGTTCCTTTACCTGAGCCTGACTCTGGGTATGGGGGTCCCTGAGTAAAAGGGCGCCCACAGCACTGCAGGGATAACAAACAGCCTGGAGTCTGAAATCAGATCCCAGGTGACAGCTTCCTTTTGTTAGCCTGGGGAATAATGGGGATGATTATCCCGAAGAACAAAAGTGAGGAGCAGAACTCTTGTACCGTTTGTTTCTTAGTAACAGCTGAAGTAGAAATTGCCTGAGATGCCAAGGCTTGTACTAAACATCACCAGTGTCTTATGAACTGTTGCTGTTAGTCTGGCACCTCAGCCCTGGTTGCTCTGGTAGAGAGCTTGTGTTAATTTTTTGGTTGCTCCTAAAACATCACCTCATAATTTGTCCCTAGTGTAAAACAGTCACCTCCCTTAGAATTAAATAAATACCAGAGGGAAACATTTAGCCAACCTGTAGCCACAAGTTCCACACAATGCAGTTTTCCAGGGGTCAAAGCACACTGTGCTTTCCATAGCAGTGAGCACTTGTGTTCACTGGCTGTAGTTTGGTGCATTCTGTCTTGCTTCAATGATGCTTTTGTGCTCTTTTTATTTTAAAATGGCAACTTACCACTAAAATCTCCCTGAAGTGAAACTGAATTTACATTTATTTTACATTGATATGACTTCTCCCTCCAGACTCTGTTTGTTGGGGTTTTCTTTGCTGGATTATCGTCTTGAACTGGTGGAGCCCTGTAAAATTCCCTTGGTCTAAACAGATGTAAGGACCTGAGTCAGTGTTCACAGACAGGAGAGCTTTCATCTGCTTTCAAAGGGGGTTTCAACAAAACCTGATTTATTACTAGAGTCTTCTGATCAATGGTGTTAGAGGGGTACATTGGAATTGGAAAGTATTTGCATGGACTTTTTAATTTTTTTAATCACTCACTGTGCATAAATCCTAGAGCAGAGAACTTACAGAAAAGCTGGTTTACTTCTTGATTTCTTTGGTACACAGGGAAGATTCCAAAAGACAAAATGATTTCTGCAGGACCCTTGAGGGACACCGCTTGTAACTGTGATTCATTACATTGGTCAGATTTAAATTCTAAGACGTAAAGAATATCACCTGTGTGTTATCCTGCTTTTTAACCACACCTTTGAAGCCAGAGGATCCTCTCATGAAGAGGATAAGTGTTGTTTATTGATAGTTTCTGCTTCCTAACTGGAGGCTTTTGGTACTGTCCCTATTTAAAGTATTTTACATAATTCATTGCACTGTTTTCTTACTGCCTCAGGAAATTTTAAGCATCTCTTGCAGTGATCTTTCACTCCAAGGATTAAGACTCTTTTCATATTCATAAACGTGAAGAATTCTAATAACTGTTGTGTCAGGGAGCTCTGGGTAATGGCCAGAAGTGGCAGAGGAGGCTGCAAAGTTGGCTGGTACTGCACTGAGGGAGCATTTATGGGGGAAATTTCCAATCTATTGACTGGCATAGCTCACAGGAAAGAAGGTTTGCAGTATTAAACACAGCCAAGAGACAGGTATAAACCTACTGATGGTGAGAAATCAGGAGTAAAGCATTTTAAATAGCTTCCATGTGGGTTTGAGGCTGAGTGATACAGCCTTTTTATTTTGTATTCCTATCAGTATTGAATAAACAACAGCTGTAGCTTAGGAACAGATGAGACTTTCTCTTAGGAAATGTTTCTGTTAAGGACTTTTTACAGCCCTGTCACAGTTTAAATGGACTTTCAAGCTGTGCTGATGTTAAGTCTCCTGTTTGGGGCCAAGATGATGGAAGAATTGCTATTCATCTCCCAGCCCCAGTGACTGTCTTGTTGTCAGAAGTTACATATTTAAAAATGGGACTCAAAATTCTGAATTTTCTGGCGTTTATATGCTTTGTAGATAAGTCTTAGTGCATTGGTACCTTTTGTGTAATCCTTAAAGTACTACCCCCCAAATGTGCTAAAATTAGTTGAGAGGAAGTACTTTAGGTATCTAAAACTTAACAGTGCTGACCAAAACTCTTAAACTTCCCTGTGAAGTCCAGGGCCTGTGTATTGCTGTGTCCTGGTGAAGCACCTCACTTCTGTCATCATGCTGATATATCCCCAGCCTGTTTTTTAATGTTCTTGCAAAGGTATTGTTGCAATGAGATTATAAAGAAGAAAGTGTTTATTGCAGTTTAATAAAAATGTAACTCAGTCCTCCTCCCTCCCAGTCATGAAGCTGTTGCCTTCCATACTGACTGCACTTTTTGGGATTGGTGATGTCTTCCTCCTATGTAATTCACCACAATAATCTCATACCACTTTAACAGAGCTATGGATAAGCAGCACCAGCTCTGAGTCCTCCCAGCAAAAAGATGGAAAAATACTTGATTATTTCTACCTCACAGAGTGACATGATCTGGAGATATACTCTAGCTGTGAATGTCAGGGATAAATAGGCAGCTTACAAATGGCATTGAAAATGGTCTGTACTGCTGAGAGGAAAAAAAGATTTGGTTTCTTATTGTTCTCCTAGCTCTGGGTTGATTTAAAAAAAAATGAGTGGTGTGTTTTGATGAGGATGATACAGAGTAATGGCTTTTGAAAGTGCAGGAGCTCTTTTCTTCAAATGTTTGCATTTTAGACTGAATTTATTAGACTGGGCTGTTTAGTGTGGCTGGTTTTGCCTCAGCTCATGCTCTGACAAGCAGGAGTAGCTCTACCCTAGTGCAGCACAGGCCGGTGGCTCTATTATGTTAACATCTGTTCGCTACAGCAGAGGTACAACGACCTTGGTGTATCATCATTAATTTCCCAAAAACAAACCATCCAGAACTATTGCTAGTAGAAACAATTTGAAGAACATCAGCATATAGTCAAACTTATTTAGTCTTTGACATTGATAGAAGGGTTGTTGTTTTTCTGACCAAAACTCATCACGACCACAAAGGCGGGGCCCTGCTTTGCCCACTTGTCCCTGGGAAAGGTGGGAAAGAGCATCCAGACCTCAGAAAACATTCACAGGCTTCTTTTTAATCAGAATGCATGGGGACACTGGCAAAGAGCTCAGTCTTCATTTCTGTGCCTCGTGGCCTCAGAGCACGGGTGGATAAATGATGGAAGAGGCAGCATGTCCCCTCTGGAATACGGGCACTTGTGGGTTGTACCAGGTTGGTTGTTCAGCTCCTGGCACTTGGCAGCAGCACAGCCAGCTGATGGCTGTTGCTCTAGAATCTGGCCCACACTTTGTGCTCTTTCCCATCCCTCAAACCCACACATGGCTCCAAACCCTCTGAAAACTGGGAATGTGTAATGGTGCAGCTGCTCTTCTCAGGGGGGATGTGTTCCTAGAATGGTTTTGGAGGGAGTCTCTGGTGGGCTCCCTGTAGGTCAGAGCAGGTGGTACCCATGGCTGGTGATCTCCTCTCATTGCCCAGCTCCTGTCAATCCCTCTCTGGGCCATTCACTTCAGATTTGGACCTGATGATCCTCGTGGGTCCCTTCTAACTCAGAATATTCTGTGAGCTCTGTGAGAGCTGACCCAGCCCACTGCTCCAGCAGTGTGGGACTCAGGTGTCTCCCACTGCTCCTGTGTGCACATGAGCTGGACAAGCCTGGGACCTGTCACTGCTGTGGCTGCTGGCAATGTCACCCTCCTGTGGCCCATGAGGGCAGCCCTGGGACATCCCTGCTCTGGTGATGCCTTTTCCAGACAGAGGCAATGAGACCTTGAGGAAGCTGAAGGTTATGGGACATTCCCTCCCGTGGGCACTGGCACTTCTCCAGTCAGCTCTGCCTGGTGCCCAGAACAACCCCAGGGTGGGGGGACCTGAGGGCACAGAGTGACAGCCAAAATTCATTAAACCCCTGGAAGCTTTCAGAGGTGTGGGCTCCCCGGGAGCTCCGAGCCACAGGTCACTGTTAATGGAGTTACCAGGTTAAGTTCATCATCATGTTTGACCTGCTGTTTAGGAGCCTGATGGTGTGTGAAGGCCTGGCTGCTGCAGAGGAGTGATGGTGATGCAATTTTCGGGGCTAATGATTCTGCTGACCTAATGTCCTCATACAGCTGCTTTCTATTACTGTCGCTTAACTGGGACATGGGAGGCTCAAGGGACTGACTTTCTATAATGAGCTGGCTGTGCAATTATGGCAGCTACTGCAGGACACCAGGGCTAAATCTATCTCCTTTTTGCTTCATCATCTATTTTTATATTATCCTGGCATAATGTGGACATTCCAAAAAATGTGAGTTTATTGCTCCTGGGTGAAATGGATAGTGTTAATAGTGCTGCTGGGTGTTGTGAGGCAGGGATGGCAAGGGAGTTGTTTCAGCGCTGCCTTTTCACTCTGTGCTCTTGCCTCGGTGCTCTGGAGCCTTGCAAAATTATTGACATGTGAAAGAAAATCACCAGAGGTCTTTTTGTTTACATTTACATTCTAGTTATTTTTTTTTCCCCTTGCTAAATTAAGCAGGGAGCATTAATGTCATTTTTACCAGAATCCATGGAAAAGCTGTAGTGGCTTGACAGTTTACTTGTAAATGCTTTGTTTACCTTGAATTTCAGATTTAGTTTATTGCAGTTGCACTCTGGATTTTTCTTGAACTTGTACCATCTAATAAGTATGAAATCCTACTTTTGGTGAACTTGTGGAAATTACCAACATTACCATAGGTTATAGTGCAGCAGTACATGGGGGTATTTTGCTAAAAGTATGGATAAAGGAGACAGCAAAGACCATGTGTTTTGCTACATAAAAACCTGGGGTTTTTTTATAGTTGGCTTTTTATGTACTAATGTTTTCTCTCATTATCTCATTACAAGAGTAATGGGATTTATTCCCAGTATTAAAGAGGAGCCTTTTGGCAAGTTCTGTGCAGTGCAGATTTCTTTGTAAAAGTGAATTCCAATTTCAAAGAGAAAACGTTGTTATTTTCCAACTGCTTTGTACCAGACACACAAATATAAAACATGTTTCATGAAGATCATTGTATATATTAGTTAAAACAAATTTCTGGGGGCTTGCTTCCCTTTTAGTTAGCTGAGTTTACTCAGGTTATCCTACAGAAATTTTAAAAAGGATGACATTATGACTGAGACTTTACACATTGAGTGAATTATCCATGATAACTACACCATGTTTTGTATTCTGATTTATAGAGCAAGTTTAGTTGAAAGATCTTAAACAGCCAATATTAACTGAGCATCACAAATATTATTAGGAAGCAGTTAAGGGCAGATATAGTTTTCACCAGCTGCTAAAATCACTGCCTGCATTTACATAAACTTGGAGTAATCTAATGCTGCTCTCCATAGCAGTAAATAAACTGAGCAAAATTTAATTAAAGATACCTATCTATGAAATATGAGTCTTGATTGCCCCTGTTTTCCACTCAGCATATTCCATTCATGTATGTCTTTAATATATTGGATTTTTTTTAATGGGCAGTCACGTGTGACAGCCATGGGACATTGTTTAGTGCTGTGGAAGCCCCAGACAAATGGCCCTCAGCATATCCCAGGAACTTCCCAAATATATGGATGTGTGTTCAAAGATTTCATTAGTTGCCTTAACCAACAGATGACTTTTAAAAATTAAAGCTTTTAAAATCAAAGCTTTTAAATATGAGTGTTTATTTTCAATTCCCAATTCCGTCTGAGACTTCTGTTTTCTAGACACTCTCAGTTTGTCCAGCCTGTTTACTGTTGTGAAGAGACAAATTGCTATAAATAGACCTCTTAAAGCCTTCACAGCCAGTTTAAAAAAATATCCAAGATGTCAATTGAAAAAAATATCCAAGATATCAATTGAAAAAATCATAGTTTTAGTTCAGAATTTGATCTGAACATGAGTTCAGTACAATAGTATGAACACAAATGAAGAAAAACAGCCTACATGACTTAGCTTTTGGATCATGTTCCACCATCCTGACACTCAGAACTCTGGTGACCACTAAGGATTAGGTTTATAACAGGACATAAAGGGTTACTTGGCAGTCTAAGGAGTGTGGATGTAAAAGTGAATTTTAATTTGCTTTCCAGGACTGCTTTTAGAAACAAGAAGGGAGTGAATGAAAACTAATGAGTTAGCAAGAAGAACTGCTTTAGCAAGAAGGTGATCTCTCCTGCATGCATATTTTTCTGTGCTTTTGATGGAGATGTTAAAATATGTTAAAAGAACAATTTAGATTTATAGCTCTGTTTATCATGATTATTTCACTAAATTTGGCAAGACACATTAGGATTTCATGTTTCAAAGGCACAGTGCTTCAGGAAGGGAAGTATTACAATATGGCTTTGCTTATTTTTTTAATTTTGTCAACAGCCAAAGTGCCAGACAATATATTGCAATATTACTAAAGGGGTAGGCTTGTTGGTTTGGGAGTTTTTTCCTTTTTTCCTCTCCTGTTCCCTTGCTGTTGTTTATCACAGCAAAGCAGTGATGCTGCAGGTAATTATTCTCACAATGGAGTGCAGAGCTAGTGATGAATACTCAGTATAAGGTTGGTTTCTCTGCAAACCTGTCACAAAATAGCTCCAAGAGCTCAAATTCTGTTCAGTGAGTGGCCTGGCCTGTGAATCACAACCAGAAATATGTTCTGAATCCTGAGAAGCCAGGCTGGAGACTGCTCCAGCAGATGAAAAATGGGAGAAGCCAGTGGGCAATCAATCCTTGAGCCATCCCATCCCACAGGTGGATCCAGAATTTAATAAAAGGTCGCAGCACAGTGATTATCAGATTGTAATGTTTAGTGCTGCCTGAGCTCAGGGAGACAAACCTTTAAGAGCAGGAGTCCCCATTTGTTCAGACAAGCACCAGCACATTCACAGAACCTTGTCTGGGGTTTCTGCCCTTGATCTTGGCAGTGCAAATCTTGATTGTTTCCCTTGTACTTGTGTTGGGGCAGCACTTTCAGGACTAGTTAAGCAGTGGAGGGGTTGGTTGACAGAATCTTTTCAGATATTTTGTGTTCAAGAAGTGAAATTCTGTCTCTAAATAGAACTGTAGCTTATTGTTTCCTCCTTTCTGAACCCTCATGGCAGAGTTTGGAAGGATATTTAAAACAAAAATGACATTAAATGAGCTTTCCAGTTTTTTATTTCACGAGCTTTCTTTATTCAAGAAGGTTACCCTTATTTCTTTCTGGTAAGGTGTTGGCTTGAGATATGTAACAAATAGCAACCATTTGCATTCTGGTTTAGAATGGCAAATATTGTCCCCTATTCATTCTGGAGAGAGCAACTATATATTTATGCACCTCAAGATAAGACCTTTCTAAATGCTAAAAGCAGTAAACATAGTTTAAAAGACTTTTCTGTGTTTGCAGAGCTATCAGCATATCTCTTTTTTTGTCAGTATTCATGGGATTGCTTATGTAGAATGGAAAGTTCAGAACTGAGTGCAACTTTCAGAAGTAGTAAAAAAGCCATTTGCAAGGATTTTTTTGCTGTCAGTCACGTAGAGCTTTTAGCACAAGAGAAATAAATTGCAGCTTCCTCGAGAAAGTGATATAAACCCACGGTTTTGTTATGTCACAGAGGGATTATTGTGAGAAAGGCAGGGATCCCTCGGCCAAGCTTGTGATTTCTCTGGGTGAAATTGCTGTGTTCTTAACTGGTACATGAAATGTCAGGGGGACAGCAGGAGCCAGGAAATGAATATCATGCTTCACACAAATCATGGGGCAGAGCAACGGGGCTGTTGCAGTGGGATTAATCTCCAAAGGAAACCACCAGCCCCACGGAACATCAACGAGTTCTGACAGAGCCTTGTGTGCACCTCAGTTCTCCTCTCTGCTCCTCCCCTGGGTTTGTCCCCACTCCCTCTTTCTGGAACAATCAAGACATAAATACAGGTATTTCCTTACCCAGGATTGCCCAGGACGGGGGTGGATAAATTGTTTTGTGACTGGGGTGGCTTGGCCACAGATCTCAGTGGGTTACTCTGCTTTAAGGAGCTTGAGACCTGGCAATACCTTCTGAGAGGATTTAATTGAGTGATCACACTGTGACACACCGACATTCCTTCAAAATCCTGCAGCAAAGAATGACTTGGAACTGCAATTCTGTGTCATACACGTTATACTGTTCCTGTGTCTTCATTCAAACATGACAGAAGACACAGCTGCTGGCCTAGAAATTACAAGTTTCAGGAACTGGGGGAAGGGGATAAGGGCTGGGTGGGAAGAAATCAGTCACATAAATAGGATGATAATTCACTCCATTAAGACACATAAACTTAAATAAAAATCACTATTAAAACTTTAAGATAATTGTCAGGTCTTCACAGACTAACAATAGTCAGCTCATTAATTTCATGAGTGTTATTTGACCCATAATATTAAATTAATGTGTTTTACTGTTTATTAATTAAACATTAACTTGAGGGCTGTCATTACTTTAAATAGAAACGCTCCATCTTTGTCTCCACTTTTATAGTGTTAAAGATCATAATCCCTCTGGTATGAGGATCACTTTATGGACTTCTCAGAAATAACTCAGGATATTT
Organism: Pachyramphus minor; assembly: GCA_013397135.1. Lineage (NCBI taxonomy): Eukaryota > Metazoa > Chordata > Aves > Passeriformes > Tyrannidae > Pachyramphus > Pachyramphus minor. The sequence continues at coordinate 232,613 of VYXB01001763.1, read as the reverse complement.
CCATATCCCTGTGTCCAGCCTTTATCCAGTAGTTCTCTCAGCTGTATAGCTTGGGCTGCTGAAGTTTTTCTCTGGGATAACTCAAGTATTTCACCAGGATAACTCCAGTGTGACTGCCTGGTACCCTGCCCTGCTGCTATCTGCACTGCTCAACATAATGCTTCTCTTAGCAGTGTCCCTGTATTGAGTTATTCATCATTTCATTTGATAATTTTTCATCAGTATGCCTGGCAGAAGAATGTGCTAATGAAATTTGATAAAAATGTAAAGCTGGGAGGAATTGCTAACGTAGAAGAGCTGGGTATGTTCTCCAGGAAGAGATGGATGGTCTAGCAGATGGAAATAAAAGTGAATTAATGTTAGTAATACCAAGTAAAAGGTCATGCTTCTAGGAACTGACTGGAATTCAACTGCTGAACAGGGATTTATCAGATAATAACTTGAGAAGAAAGATAAGGGCATAATATGTCCAGTGGTCCAGCTGTCCAGTGGATGAGTGTAAAACAACAGGGAAGTACAGCTGTGTAAAAGAGAAATACAGCCTTTGGACACGTAAGGTGAATTATTAAAATAGAGAAGTAATTGCCTTGCAAGGCATTAGTGAGTCCTGGGCTGGAATAGTCACGTTGTTCAGCTCTATTCACATTACTTGCACAGCTGATAGAGAGAGACAGGCACCTCTGACAGATGGTTTACAGCAGGATTTATGGCAGCTTTGGGAAACTCCACTCCAAATTCTGGAGGTTTGAGTTAAGCTAGGTTTGGGTATATCCTCTACAATACAGGCTTTTAGTCATTTGCCTCCAAGAAATAATTAAATTATTGTAAGTAGAGTGTAACTCGACTGAGTTTATTGGTAGAAAGTCTTTCTTGTGAAGGGACAGTTCCAGAACAACCTAATGGAATGTTGGCAGGGAATGGATGTGATGACTTTACATAAGATTCGTGTTGGCAAGGAAAAATAACTGCTAACACTAAATAATATCAATGAAGAGGAATAACAAAACAAAAAAAAAAGGTGATAGGTTGTTCGTAAATAACTGGAATTTAAATAAGTTCTGCTTGTGTGAGAGAAATTATTGAACAGCTTCAAAAATCCCATTAGTGCCACGTTTCAAATGGAGCTGAACCTGGGTTTGAATCAGGTCAAATTAAATAACTGTTTGTGATTGCAGGTACCCTGTTGTGATGTGACAGGAGTTTATTTCCATATTCCTAAATTCCTTCAAAGCAATTTTTTGATGAATCCACAGATGCCTTCCATTGAGCAGCAGCTCTGCACACAGATTGTCTCCTTTGCTGAGCTCTGTTCCATATAAACACTGTGCTCTCCTTCCCCTTCCCTCACACGGTCAGGATTGGTCACTCCCTCTCCTGCTCCTGAGAGCTGAGGAGAATTGGTGATGGCCTTTAAAAGTGGTGATTAACACCAATATAAAGAAAGATCTATTCTCCTGTAGACAGCATTATAGCTGGGTGTCAGCCTGGAATTTGTGAGGAGACCATTAAGGGGTTTTTCAAGCCAGTAAAGTTGTGACAATATTGTGACATGAAGTTCTAACAAAGATTTTTGTTTTACAAACATAGTTTAACAGCCTGTTTTCAATCTAAGGACAGCTTATTAACTTCATGTGTTTGTTTGACCTATAATATGAAAGTGTATCTTTGTCTATTTAAAGTGTTTAAGTTATTTTAATATAAATGGCAATTCTCTGTATCACCTGAAGTAAATTTTGTGCAAGTTTGTGATAGTAGCTGAATTTGTATCTCTCTAGATTTAGACACCAACCATAAGTGAGCTCAGTCTGCCCTTGATTGGCAGAGAGAACTCACTGTTTGTGCTCAGGGCAACCTTGGTTGCTGTAAATCAGACCTGGAGCCCCCACAGCTCCTGTGCAGCCACAACCTGGGCATCTGTGCCCAACAGCTTCTGCCAAAGCTTTCTTTGTCACATTTTAGATGATTTGCAAGGATTAAACTCTGTTACTTCCATCACCATGGAACTGAATCAGCTTGCTTTCAAAGTCCATCCTGGGAATTGTGTGGATGTGTTGGAATAGCTGATAGTTGCATTACTCATCATCTCTCTTCAGAAATCAATTAAAAATTAGTCAAAATAGAAACATGCTTTTCCAGTTCTGTAATGGTATGTTGCTGAATTTTTACCCAATATTCCTGAATATTGCCACGGTCTTAATTTAGACCTGGCTTTGCCTTCTGATGGGCAGGAGAGGTGAGCAGTCTCCTCAGTGTGAAAGACAGTTCTCCTCAGTTCTATTCCCTCAAGCCACAACAACCAATTGATGTCAGTTACCTCAAAAGCCAATTAATCCCACTCCTGTTTTGTTGAATCAATACTAATGCATTTTCCCCTGTAATTTTCAGGTTTTGACAACGCTGGATGCCAGCAAAGCTGAGGTAGGAAATCCTGTCTTATCCTGGTGGAATGTTAAATAGCTGTCTGCAGGTTTGATAGAGGGGCCAGCTTGCTTACAGTTTTAGGGGTGAAAATTGAAGTTACTTCAGTCTGGCTTTTGTGCTGCTGCAAGTGGTTAATGAGGCAATCTCTGGAATTCTGGTCATGTTACAACAACTTTTAAGGTGATAAAGTCCTTCTAGGAAAGTTTTGTCACTGGGCAGGTCTTTCTGAAGATTTGCATGGCCTTGAAACTGTGTAGATCAGGAGGTTTGTTCAGCATGTGCTTTAATTTCCACCCACAGAAGGTGGTTTTCTATTTTCTGCTCCAGGTGCTGCCATTTTCCCCCAAAACAGGTATTGTTTCTGCTCCAGAGTTGGTTCTGGGGGTTGGCCTGTGTTCTGTCCAACTCCATATCTGGCTCCCCTCACTTTTCTGCTCCCATATGCCATGAGCTGCTTGAATAGCCTGGGATATCAAAGAGAAGTTTAATTTTGGGGTAGGATGCTACCAGTGAGTCCTTGTTAAGAGCTGGAATGACAGCAGTGGTATTTTATGTCGCCTGCCCTGGGTGCTTGACATTGCTGTAGTTTAGCTTGATTATTTTGGACTCTCATTTATTTTGTCAGCTTTTCTATTGATGTGGGAGTAGTTTATGGGGTTTGAATGGTCTTAGAGGTGAAAATATTATTATTGGAGTATATTTTGAATAACTGATTGCTAAAGCAAAAGTGTCAGTCCTTTGTGACCACTAACTGTTAGACTGCATTTGTCTCTTCTGCATGTTGCTGTTGAACAAGTCACTGCACTTTTAATAAGTGACAGATATTTTTATTCGTTGCACAGGCCCTGACTCATTTAAATGTAATGTCAGTTGGAAGCTCAGAGTGTTCCTATATGAAACAGTTCTCGGACTCACAGTAGGGAATTTGTGATGTACTCCAAAGCTAATGTTTAACTGTGACAAAATGTCTAGGTGACTCTAACTGCTGGAGTCAGATAAATTTTTAATATGAACCTTTGGTAAATTAAATTGCATTATTAAAGAGAATAGATAAACTGTGCTAGTTACTTCAAAGAACAAGGACACAAGTTCACTTGCATACTGCAAAAGAATGAGATTATTCATTTTTATTTAGATTAAGACTGTAATATTAGTGTTCAATTTAGCTGGTCCGATTCAATTGCATACTTGGCTTGTCTCAGGGACTTTGGGAAGTAGGATTTGTGCCTGTTTTTTCTCTGTTGCACTGTTTAAATGCTTGGTGCTCTGATATCAATAGAGTCCACTAATAAACAGTTGCTTTCAGTTGCTTGTTTTGTAATGGGATTTTTGGGGGCTGAGATTTGTCACTGTACAGGTACTACTATTGATTCTACTCCCTTATGTAAAGTCTGTTTTCTTATTTATTTGTAAAATGTTCTCATGTACTTTTTTATCTTGTGTGTATAAAATTGTGGGAATATTGCAAGTTTCTGAGTCAGTCAGCTGAGCTGCTTTGTTTGTTGGTACTTTAATCATTTGAAAACTTCGAGTCAGCCCATTTGGTTGTTCTTTAAAAGAGCTCATCCAGTGATGTTTGTGCTCCAGCCCAAGGACTTTGTAGGTGCAGAAATGTCTGTAAGAGACATTATTGGTTGATGCTGCTCCTTCCATTCATGAAAGTACTCAGAAAGTTCCCCAATAGAGGGAAAATTCTAATTGAAGGAAAAGGATAATTAAGTGCTTTCCTGAATCAGAGCCTTAGTGTTGTTTGGAAATGGTCTGATTGAGTTGAGTGGAACAAATCACAAGAACAGCAACTAAAAAAGATAATCGGAGTTCAGAACTGGCTGGTGATTGTTTTAATTTGGGATAATTTTCAGCTGGAGGGAAATGACTCCTTTGGAATGGCAAAATTCCCAAGATTTATTCCTGAGTCCTACACAGCACACCCCATATTAGGCATTACAGTACAGTTCTGGGGTGGTTTTGAGGCAAACACACCTTAAATAACTGTGTGGATGACAAGACACACAAAACATTTCCTCAGGTTTGAGAAAAGTGGCTTTGTGTTTTGCCTGACTTTAGTTTATCTTTATTTTGGGTCTTCATGAACAGTTCTGAGAAAGATAAACCCCCAAATCCCCCCGTTCTGGCTTATCTTTGCATCATGTCTTATCTCATTAGAGCTCCTCTGCTGTTTGCTGCTGTAGTGTTTGTGTCACAAGACCTCTAGTCTGCTTTTGAATAAAAAAGTGCTTGTGTTTGCTTTTTAAAATCTTTGGTTTGAACTGCTGCTTGGTTGTTCTTGAACTGTTGATCCAAGTAGTCTGGAAATTTGTTTATTCCTTTTTTTTTGTTCTTAGGTGACATAGCTGTGTTCCTTTACTGAATTTTGCATGAAGTCTGGATGAAAATTAACATGTTTGTGTTACTACTGAATGGTTTAGGAAGATACAAACCACTCAGGGTTTTTTTTTCCAAATGCTGGTTGCCACATACCAGATGTAGAGAAACAAGCTCATCTAGAGGAAGCTGTCAAGTGATCCCAAGACCTTCCTTCCATCTTTTAACACAAAGGGGCAACAAATAGTGACAGAGTCAAAGCTGTAGGCAGCAAAGCCTTCCAAAAATAATTGCCAAATCTGCTACACTGTGCCTTTAAGTGTCATAGTCTTGTAAATATGCAAGGTAGAGGCATCTTAAAAGGAGATAAACTTGTGCATAGGTAGTCAAATACGAAGATTTTGATCACAAGTTACGCTGTTTTTTTGTCAGAAATATATCAGATCCTGTTAATGTCATTACAAAATGGTCAGAGAACAGTCTCAAACACAGTTATACACAATATCATACATTTTTCATGTAATTCCCTGGAAAAACATGGTTTGAGGAATGACTTTTTTTTCAGTTCTGCTTTGTCCAATACAGGTATATGGCATCTATTCCTTTTATTGCTGTTTGTATGTACATTTTTCCCCATCAAAAGAGGTCTCACTGTCATTTTCCAGAGTGTTCTACTTTCTAATTAGCTGTTAGCATAAATAATCTTTATGTTGGGGAAAGCATAATCTCTTTTCCTCTTTCTGAAACAACTGATGTTCCTGAAATAGAGCACAGAAAGCTGCTTGTGATTCCTGTTTTTCTCTGCAATATTTGAATAAATGACACAGTGAAGTTCAAGGCCTTCTTGTGAGAAGTGAGAGGTCATGCCTGATTGAAATACAAGTTCAGTATAACTGTATGTTAGCTCTCTGCCTGCTTTTATGTGAGGAATGTCAAGGCAGCCTATTTTTTACTCTCATAAAGAAAAGGCTGCCTATATGTCTCAATAAAACCGGGAATCAAAATCAGCTCAAAGCCAAGGAGGGCATTAAATCAGAGTTTACAGGAAAACCTCAGAATGGTGAGCAGACTGTGGCTCTAGTGACAGCAAAAGTGTGACTGATTTACACTGTGATCCATAAGGTCCTTGATTATCAGGAAATGTCATTTTTAAGTCCCCTATTTCCCTTCCATGGCAGGAACAGGTCAGGCCTGGGGAGCAGCGTGGCTTGGGAAAGGCCAATACGTGTTTTGCCTTCAGCCACCCTTTGCTGCTCCATATGGAGGTGGCAGAGAGAAGGGGGAAATCCTCTGATGGGACAGACAATTCCCATCAGATTCTTTTGCTTGTATAATGGTTAGGAAAAATCCTGCAGTCTTGTGGTGCTGTGGCAACCTGTTTGCAGGAGTGATGTGAGCGACGCACACGCGAGGTGCCTTAGGCAGGCAGGGAGTGCAAGTCGTGCAGGGTGTTTGTGATGCTGATATTATGGTGTGTTCACCTTCCACTAAATCCTGCATCCCCAGCTGGGCTCCCAGCCTTGCAGCTTGTGCCCAGGCATGTGTCACACCCCATTTCCCAGCCCTGAGGCACTTGTGTAGGTAAAACACCCACTGGCTCAAGTGAAATGGAGAAAAGCTCGTGGCAGAGCTGAGCAGTTCAGTGCCAGCAGGAGCACACTGCTTGTTTTTCCTGCTTTTAATGCCAAAGTGAACTAATTCATTTTTGAAAAGGGGTGTGTTTAAACAGATAGCAGAACTTGCTCAGAAAATATGCCTCTACCAGTATTGTTCTACTATTCCTGGTTGGATAGTCTGTGGTGGGCTCTCTTCCTGGTAGAATCATAATTCTGTCTGCTACTCTAGGAGTAATTTTTAAATCCTGTTGGCTGTCTGATTGATTTCCACAGGAAAACTATGATATCAATGAAAACTTTAGTTAGGGAAACATGAATGCTTGGCTGAATGCTGTCAGGGTAAATTGCAGGTGCTGTATTAAAAATCCATGGTAGATAAAAACATGTCATTCAGTCTTCCCAAGCTCTCTGTCCTACTTTATTCTCCTAAGCACACTTAACATGCAAGGACCTGGTGTGCCATCACTCCAGGGGACGTGTGTGCTCAGGGCAGGAGACATTTCCATTTCTATTTTCAGGCTGTTTTTAGGAATGACTGAATGAATTCCAGCCTGTCCCTTGCCTGGTGCATCAGCACTTTGCATCAGCCCCAGGTTTTGACTGAACCTGTGCGTTGTTGTTCCTATCCAGGTGTATGTTCCCTCTTCCCTAAAACTTTATTAATAGTCATAATTATTTTTAGAGTTTTAATGTCTCTGTAGTTTGTAGTAGGACTTCAGAATTTATTGAGAAGATAATTATTGCAGTAAGATCGTAATTTTTGTTTGATCTGCTGAAATCCCTTCAAATTTGGTGAGTCATGAGCTGTCACAAACTTGTATAAATAGGTATCACTATCTTTAAACAATTGCAATACATTGATAGTTCTTTATTATTAAGAATTTTTATAAGTGCAAAATCAAGAATTACATATTAAAATTATTTTTACTTGTTGAGTTTTTATAACTGAACAGTTATAACTTGTTATTTTGATATTGTCTCTTTGGTCATTTCCACTAAAAAGTATTTTACAATCCTGTGAGCTGAGTAAGGCTCTGAACTACCACTGAAAGGTGTCTCAGGGTAATTCAATGTCACACATAAATCCTGCTGAGCCCCTCCCTGAGTCTTCAGATACCCAATAAACTGTTGATTGGCAGTGATGGGAACTCCCAGCTGTAGCAATTATCTTGACAAGTTAATATGGCCATTCCAAATGGGGCAGAACAGGAATTCCTGGCAGTGTGTGCCTGGGAGGTGACCCTTGGACGTGACTGGGGTGCATCCCCCTCTGAACACATAAAACACCTGCCTCCATCAGGATTTGGTAGATTCCCCCTCCAGCTTTTACTACCAATCCTGGCCACCTTTTATAGTTTTGAGGTTTAACCACCTCAGTTACATATGTATGTATAAAACCTGTACAAAATGGATGGGAAAGAATTATAAAAAGTTGTTATCCATATTTTACCTGGGTATGAATTTCTAGGGCTGTGTTTCCTCAATCTGAAATCCTCTGCAGTCATTTTAAGCTGTGCAGTGTGAGAGACAGTCTTGCTGTAGCTGCTACTGTAAAACCTAATTTGCTGCATAAAATATGAGAGCTATAGTGAAATATGAGCCTGGAGAGCAACTCTTTTGATCTTGAGTAGTCAAAAGGTTGGCATGTATAATGGTATGAAAATAAATGATGTCAAAACTGTAGGATATAATTTATGGTTTGGGGACTACTTTACTCATGGAAGCAGAAGCTTCAACCACTGAAAAGCAAGTAGTTCAACCAAAGATAATGAATGGAAATTACAAACTTTAATAAAGCCCCAAATATATTGAATCCTGCAATACATCAGTTTAGACACAACCAGTTGACTAATTTACTGATTATATATTATCAAATAGAGCACTTATAAAATATATGATTGGAACTTTAGCCTTTATTTTGCATTTCTTCAGATAAGTACTTGGCACTAACTGTCATCCAGTTTGGCAAGGACTTGGACACATAAATTATCTTTACTCAGTTCTAGTGACAAAAGCTTGGGTACTGTAAGCTCTTAAAAATGTGCTTTTTCAGCTGTCCCAGCACAGTCTGGAGGGTGCCCAGATGTGTCATGGTCTTTCTAAGAGAGGGATTGCAAAACAAGGTCATAATATTTGTTGACTAAACTCTTTATGGTTACTACACCATGAAGATTCTTCCGTGGCTCTGACAGATGAGACTCTGTTGCCTACATGGGTTTTAGAGGTGGATTTATTTTTTTTTTAATATGTGTGTAAAAAAATGGTGGATGGACTAATTCATTTACCTCAATTTGCTTCATCTAAATTTGCAAAATCTTCCCTAATAAAGTCTCTTGGTTTGGAAACAGTCTTTTAACTGGAGATCTTGGGGTTTTGGTTGGTTTGTTGTGGTTGGGGGGTTTTCTGTGTGTTTTTTTTCTTTTCTCCTTTTCCCACCCAAATGCTGCCCAGTGCCTTTGGTCAGGACTCCAAAGCTGTTCAAGGAACAGAGTGGGACCAGACCTGAGTGAGGTGTTTCGTTGAGGCTGGATGTCACTGCACTGTGCAGAGTGAGCTCTTAGAGGGGAGGTGTTTGTACCCAGATCTCCACAACTGCTCAGGTGGCTCTTTAGATTAATATAGACCACAGAATCTGCAACGGAAATTTTTCCTTCAAGGATCTAGAGATTGCATCACCCTCAAGAACCTCCTCCCCAGATCTGTTGGGACAGGATTCCTAAGAGACTTCTGAAAATAATTACATTGAATAATGACAACCGTGCACCGTCCTGCCTGCCTTTCCTATTTCTATACATAGACACACATATCCACTCATATTTTCATGAATTTGTGTCTCCAGAACAAATTTCAGTACAGTGCATCATTAATCTGATGGCAACAGAAGTGAATATAAGCTCATCTCACTAAAGGGTTGGTATTGACTTAAAAGAGCACTTTGTTTATTGACTGTTTCTTGCTTTACTTCTTTGCCTTGCTGACTGATACAAGTTTTCACTGCCTGTGGGAGAATCTGAACATGTTTTGATGAAGGTTTTAGAGGTGCTGTATTAATCACACTTTCCTCAGTCCTTTTGTTGGGAATTTCAAGAGTATCATACTGTCAGAGCTGTGGATGGGTCATATTGATCTTGGTGATTAAATCAGCCAAAAGAAACTCGATTTCTAAGGGAAAACTTAATATTCTCAAAGCCCAAATGTCTCCTAAATATTTATGGGCTGCGAAAGTTGATCAAATACCTTTGTTCTCTGATTATTACAGTGAACAGTGACACTTAGTTCAGATTCTCATTATATTGATGTGATGTAGTAATATATAAATTCCTCTGTATATGTTTTCAATCATTTGAATACGCAGAGGTAACTTTTTTTTTCCTATCTTGGCCAGGCAAGAAGATAAATAGGTGAAAATGTGTATGTGTTTGAGCGATAAAGTTGGTTTAATGATTCTTGGGGAAAAATTTCCTGTGGTACATCCAGTGGTGACTTGATTGAACAGGACAGAATCATGCAGTTCAATTAATGTGCAAATATGTGTTCACTGAACTTTCATTCCATTTATCACATGGACATGGAAATAGGGTCATTTTTTATCTCTGTATTATGTATATGACATCTTAGTTTGCTTCTTGCATGTTGCTATGGGAAAAATAGCAATGTGGCACACCACAGGCAAAAAGAATCGGAGATAAATTCCTCTGTTGCCACAAACATATTTAAGTAGATCTTTGTTTGAAGATAAATCTCTTCCTTCTGCAAGGATTAACATTCAGAAGGCCTTTGCATGCTTTGCTCTTCCCATTAAAATTGTATGCATCCCTTGGCCATATGCTGGGAAAAATTGTGGGCAACAATTGTCATGTTTATGAAGTACATCGTTAACAACACGAGTGTAGCCACAGAAAAACATCAAAAGGAAGTTTTAGCTGAAAAGACATTAGTATTCACCATTGGCTGTTTAAAATAAGACACCACCCATTTCAAAGTAACTTTTTTTCTTCTTCTTGCAAAGTTTTTCTTCCATCCTCAGGCCTAGTGAGGTTTGTTTGGGGATCGTTCTCTTCCTTTCGACTAATTATTCTAAACCAGGTTAGCAAAGTTACAGTTGGTTATTCAATTGACACACTGGAAATCTACACTGGATAGATTTATTGGAAAGTAGAGAGAATAAACTTCTTACTTTCATTTTATTTCTCTAATTGGGGGAAAAGGTTTTCTTTCTTGGTATTGAACAAAAAGAATTCATAACAGCGAGGGGAAAAGATGGGATTTCATAGGTACAATGTAAAATGATGTGAAAAAAATTCTTAGGTACTTATGAGAATAAAGAGATGTGGGTAACGTTTTCCTTGCTCTGTTCCATTGATAGTCTGAAGTAAAGACCTTTTGGCTGACATAGGCAGCTGTATAAAATTAAAGAGCAACTGAATTCCATGTGGAATTGTAATATTTGCAGGCAAAGCTTATAACCTTTAAACAAACCACAGGCCAAGTTCTCTGCCATGTAAATTGGCAGAGTTTCATAAACTGTAATGGCACTGGGCCTTAATGGAGCTGTGCCAGTTCTTAAGAGCAGGGAATGTGATCCTAATTCAGGTAAAAGGTGGCAGAAGTTAAGGAATAGAAAGAGGAGTTTAAATTGTTAATAATCAGTCCCCCACACTTCAATGTTAAACAGAAAAAGGTCTCATTGGCTTGGGGACTCCAGTGTCTGGTCAAAAAAGGTATTTTTTGGCAGGTATTTAGTTCAAGAGCTTTAATTAATATTATAGAATGAATCCCTGCAATGTGGCCCTCTCTGGTTTGGGTGTTTTCCTGTCATCTTGGTTTCTACCTCAAAATCACACAGAAAGAGCTTTTAGTGTGAAGCAGAGCCCAGCCCCAACCCATGGACTGTGGGGAGCTCGGGCTGACACCATTTAAGTATTAAATGCTATCAATTTGCTCATTTACTGTCTGTGAGCTGAGCTAATGCAGCAGTGATGCCACAGATGCAAACACAGATATTCTCAGTATACTCTTGCTCTTTGTAGGGGTAAAAGATGCAGGTTACTAACATTTGAACTCAGTCAGTACTTGCTGCTATGCAAAGAAATAACTCTGTCCCACCAGCAAAAGAAAAAGCCCTATTTTACAAAATAATTGGTCCAGCAGCACTAAAGTGACTTCATAAGACATTAAAAAATTTTTCGTGGAAAAATGCAGAAAAGACTGAACTTCTTATTAATTAAGGCTTGTGCTGCTGCTTAACATTGTGCACATAATGGGCAAAAGAGATACTCTGGCAAAAGTTTATGAATGAAATGTAAGTGGTTTGGAGTAAACAAACCATAAATCCCAGTCCAGCACAAGTGGAATGTAGTTTTCCATCAGTACAAACACATTGATTCAGCAATTAAAGAGCATCACAGTTTTAGAGGGAATAATGGGTTTGTGAAAAAAATAGATTAGGTATCTATAGTAAAAAAAAAAATTATGTATCTATTCACAAGTGAAACAATGGTGAGCCAGACAGCATTTTAATTTTGGGATTCTTTTCTTAGCTAGGAGGTTTTGGAAAGGTGCTGCTGCCCATTCACAATGCACAGTTTTTAAAAAAGCTTTACTTAGTGGCAATGCTTCCTGCAAAGGTGAATAGCCACAGTTACGAGGGGGTGTTTGGGGCAGTGTGTGTTTGGTTTTTTTTCTTTTGAGTGAAGGTTTAAAATAGTTTACTTTCCCATTCATGTTTGAACAACCACCATGCTTCCCATCCTTCTGTAAAAACCCAGGGTTTGAAGTGATTTAAAACTGGAGTGGCTGTTTGGAGAAATGTTCATATTCACAAAGAAAAAAAGGAGGTGTTGTTCTCTGGCTCCTGCTTTTCATAAGGTAAGACAGTGGAAGGTGAACAGTAGTGCCTGTGCAGATGTACCTGCAGTGCAGGCACCTGTGGTTTCTCTGCTTTGGGAGAAAAGAGAGAGAAACTCCTGCCCAGCCTTGCAGAGGTGGAGAAAAGAGATAAATAGACTTGGGAGAGACACTGTCCCGTTGTGGAGGAAAGCTGGGAAGCTGAGCAAGTAGTGGGTGAGATAGATCCCTTTCTCCTCCTCAGGAATGGCAACTTCAAAGAAGGATCAACAAGGCATGGCCAAAATATTTCCTTTTCTTGAGTTTTCTCAGAGGTCATGACTAAAATATTTCTGTTGTGGGTGAGGCAACTCCTTCCTAGGGGAAGGTCTGCGTCTGTCACCTTACAAAAGGGGGAATGGCAGAGGCAGCCCAGGGTGTGCATTAGCTTGCTGAGGCATTTTCCCCCCAGAGTTCCACATTTCTTTGCCATTGAAACATGAGTCTAATTTCTGGTCTGATAAAGAGCTTCTAATTACTTGCAGTCTGGAAGTGGTTTATTCACATGATGCTGAATTATTCATGTATGATGAATTATTTGCTGAATGGCTAAAGGGTTCTCCTAACCAAAGGATAGTATCTCTTTGATTGGGAGTTTATGATTTTGAGACTAGATTGAAGTCTTCAGAATCATTTTAAAGGGTTTTCATAACAGAAGAGAGTAACTCCCAGCAGTTGGTTCGAAAATTGCTCTTCCTTGCTGTATCTCATTTTCTTCCTCCTTAGTGCCCTTTGTCCCCAAAGGACACAATGAATGTTGTGTGTAGGACTTGAAGAAATTCACAGTAGATTCCAAACCACCTGGAGAAACTCAGAGAGTTCAATCTTTTAAATTCGATTGCTTTTCTTATGCAGACTTTACATTCTCAGACTTCAAACATAACAAGAGAATTTGTTTCCTGCTCTGGATTCACTGAATGTTTTTTGCTGTAAGTCCTCTGGGGAGGCAAAGCAGTTCCCAGCTGAACAGCCCTTCACATTCAGCATGACTCCTGAAAACATGAAATGGAAAACAGCACCTTGTTGGAGCTCTAGGTGATTTATTCTGACAAATAACACAAGGGCACCTACAGATAAATGGAGAAGATTACATGGTGGGAAAGCCACCGATTGTCAAGAGACCAGAAGAATGTTCTAGGAGGAAATAGCTGTGACGCTTAATGAATTTTGAAGCATTGCTACAAAACCTGTGTTAGAAAAAAGCATCCTAAATCAACACCAAGAATGTTCCTAAATTATAAAGTCAGTGTTCTAAGAACTGGGTTATGTTCATTAGTTTGGTTTGTCTTGCATTGACTCAGTTGAATACTGATGGGACTTTTCAGTAGCAGATAAAGGCCTAGACTTACACAAACAGAAAGCTAAGCCAAACAGGCAGACTAATTTAATCCTTTTAAACTTTTAATAAGTACTTTATTCCTTGTCAGATGGATGATATATTCAATTATGATTCTCTACTGCTCAGGACAGTGTTTTAGGAGACATGCTATAGAAAACTAAGAAGACTTAGTGGCAGTGACAAGTGCTCCTGGATGTGGCTGTAACTATCAGAAATTTTGATTTATGGCTCTTTACTTAATACTTTAATTGCTAAATTAAAGGAGTCATAGAGAGTAGTGAAATGTGTCTTTTCTAATAACTGTAAGTGCATTATCTTAGAGAGAATGTGAAAGTTTAGCAACCATATGAGCCATTAATTCAGCTTCTTCACTCCCAGGTGATGTGGTACCTAATTCCTTATCACCCATCACCAGTCTCACTGGGATACTCTGCTATAAATAGTGGGTGGCTTCACATCAGCTTCTAGATTGCAAAACTGCATCTGAAATCTCTCTGGTCTCTTAGTCTCTATACTGAGCAGGACTGATGATACAGAAAATTGTTTATGTCACCAAACCCTTTAAAAACAACAACCAAAAAAAACCCTGAACTCCTCCCTTTTTTAAATTTCTTTTATAAAATGTTGTAAAGTGAAGATATTATTTCATTTTGATTAAAAGTAATTACAAGTAACCTTAATTAGCTCCTGATCCCGTGAGTTTAGAGGAATGCTCTATTTAAATGAACTACAGCAAAAAATTAATATTTCCATAATGAAGAAGAATCTTTTTTTCCTTCACGATTTCCTCATGTTTAAAGGGAAAGAACTCTGAACCAATAAATCAAATATGAAATGCCTGGAAGAACACTGAAACCACCAGGAAACCTCATTGTCATCGTTCCCATAACTGATCTTAAACATGGCATTTTCATGGATAGGTAACCATTTACTTCCTACATGAGTTGCTGTGATAAGAATTTATTACAGGACCTCAGGGAAATGTTGTTACATCTATTAAAAAAAAGTTACCATTAATTTTGTGGAATTAGAACATCGATTTAATTTGGCCTCCTTTAATTGATGTGAGGTAGCTGGGGAACGGATGTCCTCACTTTGTAAATGCACTTAATCACTTCTTGCTACAAACCCTTGAACGTAATTTTTCCAATCAGAGCTGACAGTTGTAGGGTTAAAGCTCAACACTAATAAATTCACAGGGACTAGATACTGTACTACCTGCTATCCTTCTTCAGGATACTCACAGTGCAAAGCAAGTCTGGATAATTTTAATTAGATCATCCCACTAAGCATTCTTTTCATAAATAAATTTTATTTGCTCGTGTTAGCGCAGTAATTCAATTTGCTGAGATTTTTCTTCATGGGGAAAAAAACCCACTCCTGTGCTCATCCAGCTGTGGTAACACTGCCTGGAATTCAGTGGCACTTTGGTTGGCATTCCTGAAGGCAGAGAGGCTTTGGCAGCACGTGGACAAAGGCTCTGTCAGGTTAAAAGTCAGGCAGTTCATAAAAACAAATGTCAACACCCTTGGGTTAATGCTGGCAGTGGAAGGGAGTGATATGGAAATCATTACTTTAAAAATTAACCTGCTTATTCTCAGCCTTGGTGTTTCTTCAACATTTCATGCTTTGTTGGGAGAGTAAAACTAGGTTTGTGTGTGAGGTGTTCTAATGACTTATCCCTGGTGATTTATCATCGCTGCAAGCAGAGTTTTCCCTGGAGATCATGGCCCAAGTAAGGAGGAGATGTTCATCAGAGGAAGAAACAAGAACTCCAGAAGTCCTTTTACTCTAGATACTCTGGAGCACCACTTGGCATTGAAGTCTCATTATTAGCCTTGTTTATGATTTCATTGGCACCCAGCAGGAGAAGTGGGATAAAAGAGCAAAAGAAATCCTTTTGTCTTGGAAAATCTCCTCAAGGAGTCAAAAATCAGATTTGATTTTATTTTTCCCCCACCAGTGGAGGTCTACTAAAACAAATCCCTGTGGCAGCTTTTCAGGCTGTTATTAGATTACCCAATCTTTAGAAATATAGATACATAGTACTAGTGAAGAAAGCTCTGGTTGTCCATCCTGCACCCCACGTGTACACAATTGTAGGGCTTTTCTGGTCGACTGTCTGTTGGATTTACTCACACTCTGGGAGAAAAGGGTGATCTCTCAAATACCTGTGACTTTCTATGTGTGTTTTAGTATGCTTTCTAGATGTCATAAATTGGGGTATAGCTGGTCCATGATTCTCAAAGACGTTAAAAGTCATCAAAATGCCAAATTCTTCCCTTGGTTCTCACAAAAGAAAAAAAATCAGGGGGGCAGAATAAATTTGTGAAAAGCAAAACCACATTTAATAATCCAAATTAGATGAATGATTGACTAAGCAGACCTTGAAGCTGAGGGCTTTTGAATATGTAACAACAAAAATTGACCATGTACATGGAACTGTTCTATGGATTTCCTCTTTTTTATTTACACTGTAGAAACTCTATTTGTGTCTGTGGGCAAAATTAGTTTGTGTTTTCAGGTCAATAACTTGAAGTCCACTCGGTAAATATATAGCAGAGAGAGACTTTTAGTTGCACATTTCCTTTGAGAACTGTTTGTTTTCTTGCTCAAATGATAATTTTTCATGGAAGTATCATAAAATTTGTATTCTCCTGCCTTAAAAGAAAACAAGTTGTTTCAGTTTCATAAATGAGAATGAGCAACCTTATTCTCTGAGTGATCATAACACTCCTCAGGTAAATGCATTACCAAGCACTTCTCGATTCTGAAGGTAAAATGCTCAATAGATCAAAGCAATGTGAACACTGTTTTGGCTCACCATGTAATTACGGAGTGTTTTATCTTTACACCATTCAAATTTGGATTCAAATTTTTGAACACATTGACAACTGTCAAATTTATCACTCTTCTTTTCCCAATTTGCTTTTCACACATAACTTTGAATGTTATCACTTGTCTGGGACTGCAGATAAGCTCTTCTGATGAGTGAAGGAGTGAAGCAGATGATGTTTTAAACGCGTAGATATTTCCTTTTCAAAGAGAAGGATTAGGGAACGACTTTTAATCCAAATCCTGTTGATCCAGAGCAGGCAGTGTGGTGTCAATAACTGATGTGCTGAGGGCAGATATTCAACTTTCTCTGAAACATTCCAGCACTTGCAGGTCTTAGGAGCTGAGAGGTGCCATGGGGCATAATTCTTTTGCACTAGAAACATATTGTACTTTGCACATGGTTAAAAGCAGCAAATATTTATGATCCCTCATTTCATGGAGCTTCTAATGGAAAGGAGAAGAGACCTCTCTCTTGCATATGTCGCATTATCCCATTCCAGTACCTGTCTTAGCAGCATCTCCCCCTCCCGTGGGACACAATCTGCTGCTAAGCAGTGAACTAACTTGGCTAATTTCCAAACAAAATCAAAACCATGAGGTTCATTTTGGTTTATTTTGCAACCAGTGTATTTAAAAGAATAGTCTGTGAGGAATAGATCATCTGATGTGATGAGAGAATAACCCTGTTCCTGGGTTCTGACAATGGAAGTACGAAACATCTCTTCTTTAAGCCTTGGTGCATCCATAAACATTTCTTTTGTGTCATTAACTACTTTTGGTCTTTATCTTAGGAAGTTGTATTAACTTCCCTGTGCCAGTGAGGGAGCACTATTAATTTTAATACAGATGTGTTCTTTCTTTCAAGGACTGGGACTTTTCAACAGTGTAAAATTAAGATCATTGTTCTGCCATTCTCACCTGAAGTAGCTGCTTTTCACTGTGTTCAGAGGCAACTTACCCTATTATGTATTGCTTGGAGCTCTCAAAAATCAGTTATAAGTACATTCCTATATTGATCTGATTTAATACGGGAGTGTACAGAAATACTACTGGGATATCATCACTATAAAATCTATCCTGGGGCTTTTATTTAATTGGATCTGCAAAGTCTGTATTTCTCTTGGCTGGCACTTCCATTTTTATTCTAAATATTTATCTTTCGAGTGACCGTTTCACTGATGAAGTTGAGGACAGCTTGGGATCCCATTGTTGACATTTGTATTTAACCTATGACTTTTCAAAGGAAATTCATTAGTGAATATACAGTTTCCAGTAGATAATTCTACTATTTGTTTTTTTTTTTTAAATCATGCAGCAAGGCCACCTCTCCTAGCTCCACAGCCAACTGTTTATTGCAGTTTTTAATGAGCTGCAACACCTTTGGGGGAAGCTCATCTCCAGGGTTACCTTCAGGCACAAGGAAATGAGGTGATTCCAAGGTTTGTAAACTCATGAGGGCAGCAAAATCCCAGTTTTAGACAAGGCAGAACTTTCCTGGTGCTCCCTGCCTTGAGTTCCCTCGTCCTGCGGTGATGGCAAAGCATCTCCACAGCCAGAGCCTCGTGGAGAGGTTTGGAGCACCTCAATGGGCCACTGCACATCCAGAGCTATTCCCTGCTTTCCCTGGGCTCTGCCCTTCTTGAGAGGACAAGAGGTTGCAGAGATAACACATCCCAGGGCTTACTGGCAGATCTGGTGTCAGATTTTCCCAGTCCCAGTTGTGTAGATTCATGTCCTTCCCATGGGCAGAAGAACATGGGCAGCAGGATCCTGGTATTTTCCAGAGACACACACTGCATGTTCTAACTTTCATGGGGAAAAAAAGTTTGATGAAGCCAATCTGCCAAAGGGGTAAAACAGAATTTGTCTACATTGCAGAGAAATTTTGAACTGCTTTTTGGTTGGTTCCACAACAAATAATAATAATAAAAAAGATCATTCATGTTATATTCATATTCCTGTTCTTCCTGCTGTGTGTTCTCAGGGAAGATTAGGCAAACCTGGGAATGGGTGTGGTCTCTAAGCAGCAAATGGGTTTGTGGCATCTCCTGCCCTCTCCTAGAAAGTGTAAGAGTTCTTGATCCCCCTACCCCAGATTAACGTTGTTCAGGAGCAAAGGGGAAGCAGAAAGAGCAAGAGCCCTTGGAGGTTTCATCCATACCTGTGTTTGGCACCAGCTGAGTGGCAAAGCTGTGAGGAACTGCCCCTGTCCCACCCCATGCCCATCAGTCAGGTGCCTGCTGCTGTTCCCAGCTCACCTGAGCCTGCCTTGAGCTAAGGAAGGTCCTGTCAGGGTTCCGGAAGGGAATGCAATGTTCTTACCTGCTTTCCTTAAATTCCCTCCCTCCCCTGCCTGTGATGGCATCAGGGGCTCCTCAGACCACAGTGCAGGACTCGGAGCAGGCCCTAAAGTAACCTGCAAACACAGCTCCCATTTATCCCTGAGAAATCTAGAGCCTGAGAATTAAATTACCAGCTCTTAGATCCTGGCTATCCCCCTGGAGTCCCCGAAGAGCGATTTTCCTGGAGTCCTTCCCTCAGCTCTCTGAAGCAGAGGGGAAGACAGCTGGGTTCTCTGCTTTAATTAGACCCAGGAAACAGCTCATAAAAGATGGGAAAAGAGAGCAGGAATCAGCCAGCCTTCCAGGGGAAATGCTGCATGAATAATGTTGTGAGGGAAGCAGGAGCTCCAAACAGTTAAAGAAGCCAAAGAGTTGCCAGTTGGTTTTCTCCCATCTTTGCATTTTTCCCTGGTAAGAGTCAGGCAAGGGAGCGATCCAGAACATGGTGACATTTATTGCGTTGGAAAGTGATAAGACTTGTAAATATTTCAGAGCAATCTGTAGCAAGTTTCCTCCACTGTGACTCAAAAGGATGTGGATTATTATTATGAAAACATTTGTAATGTTATTGTGCTCCTTTTCATCGAGAAATATTCACTTGTGAATCCGTGCTAGGACTGTGTTGTTCACTGCTTATCTTTATTTCTCCAGGGTTTAAAGTGTTTGTTAGTCACCGTATCAGGGCTCTAAAACAGTGCCTGGTAGGGGGGTGGCAGCATGGAAAATGAACACCAATATTCACACCATGTACAGTCTGAAAATATTGGCTTCAGGGAGCTATTGGCAGAAATAGAAATTGCTATTGCACTCACCCCCAAAAAATAATAATCAAAATTAAAGCTAAACAAGTAGATTCTTAATATCTATTTCATTCACAATGTAATAAACCTTCTGGGTGACTGAGGGGGTGGACATATGTATAAATAAAGAAAGGAAGAAATTAACTAATATTAAAGGAAGGAATTAATTAATATTAAAATATTACTTCTAATGGTTCCTTCAGCAAACAAAGAAACAAACAAAAATATTTACAATCTTCTGGGGAAACTCTAGAATTAAGTTATAACATCTGGACCATACAGTGTACCAGCATAAAAGGTCCAAGATACAGAACCCAGTGTGCTTTTTTACTTGGTATTTAAAGTGTAACTTTGTTTTGGGGGATAGTTAAATAAATTCACCCTGCTGAGCTTGGTGTCAGACCTTGATACTTCAGCATTAAGTGTTGAGAGCCTTGACAGAAGCAGTATTTTCATTATGATATTCATGTTATTGTGCACTGGCTGCGTCTAGAAATTCCTTATCAAAAGTGAAAAGACCCTGCAGACAAAGCAAGTTACCAGTTAATGCAGTTGCTTTCCCAGTGGAACCAATTCCAGACCAGAAGAGAAGGAATTACAGCCCGTGTCCAGCTGGCTGCATTTTCCAGTGCTCTAAGTCAGGGGTTCACCTTCCTTAGGATTGAGGGTATCACTGACATACCCACAGTGGTCAGGTGAGCTTCTTCCCCAGGAACTAAAGTGCTCATCAGGGGCTTTAAAACCAAAACAATCTCTCTGACTGTGTTGAGCTGTGTCAGATTTGCTGTACTTGAACCAGAAACCAAAATTTCTGTTCTGGAGGCTGTAACCTGCTTCACAGCCCTGCTGTAAATTATAAATCTCCAGCCTTCTCCCCCATTCTTTCAGAAACTCTTCTAAATCAGAGACATGTTACCTGAGATAATCTGGATATTATGAAGTATGACTGTTGTGGAAATATAACCTGGTAGGAAATTATTGATTAGCATTTTTCTGCTTTGTGATGCTGTGTGGGGAAGGCACTGAAGGCCTCTTTCCCTGTGTCACTGAACTCAGATCACAGATGGTATTTAGACATTTGTGTTTGGTATGTTTTGTGCCACAAGTTGATAAATCTACAAATGACAGGCCAAGAAATTGTCCAACATCAAGATGGGAACTGTGGAAGGAAGACACTAATAAGTGTGCAAGTAAAGTATTTCTTTTATCTTCCAGTGATATTATCTGTTACTAGAGAAAAAATATTGTCTGTTACTATAGAAAAAATTTAACTGTTCATACTGAAAGATCAATTGTTTATTCAGCAAATGTTTCAACAATCTCTAGCTGGTTTAAATTCAAATTGACAACAGAACTTCTGCTTCAGTGTTGTCAGTTTTAAAGTTATTTTTAACTACTACAAAATGCCCAGCGAAATCTTTTGGGAATAATTAAATCCTTAAGCTTCTCTTCAGTTTCTAAACCTAGAACCAAGAGAGGAGCACCCTGTGAGCAGGACAGGGCTGCCTGTAGATCTCTCCATCATTACCACACACTGCACTACACACAATGATGGCAACTTTACTTTCTAGAGGGGACTAAAAAGTGTTTTACTGAGTTGCTTATAGAGCAATGAGTTATATAATTGTTCTGCCTCACAAAATTCTTCTCTTTTGAGTTCATTGCACTAATTCAGCTCTTCAAAGCATCCCAAATGTGTGATCCCTGTGAGGATCCCTGTGTGCCAGCCCCATCCTTGGCCGTGCTGTGTTCAGGTTCATCCCTCTCAAATTAAGCCTGTGGACACTTTGAGCTACACAGACCTACTTTTTCAACTTCTGAATGCTTAATTATTCTACAAGTTAGTTTTACAGAAAGCATCCCATCAGAAAGAATATATGGGATAGCTTGTTCCAGTTGTACCTAATCTCAGGTCTGCCTTTGATGTGCAGATTCTGGCAGATGCTCACACAAGGTCATCGCTCTCTGCCACGTCTCAGTTGCTCAGTTCAGCCAGGAATCTGTGCAGGAGAATATTCTGGTTTGAATTCCTTTACACAGCAAAGAACAAGTCCACTTTGAAATTCTATGAGCTGTCCTGTTTTAATACTAACAAAATATCTTTAGGAAATTCACAAAATTTTTAATTGTTTCAAGATCACCTGGCAATCTCTCTTCTGCTTTGAAGTTTAAATGGAGACTTAGCAAAAAAAGAGAGTATTCACAATAATATAGTTGTGGGTGCAGCAGGTGAATAGCTTTTCTTCCACAGTAAAAGAAAAGTTATTCTATAAAATAGCAGGACAGAGGGTTAAGTAGATATTTTAAAGAAGAGGTCATTCAGACAAACTGGGAAATGTATAAAAGTGACTCTTCTTAGTCACATGTCAGCTGGATTTGCATAGATTATTCTGACAGAGATCAGATACTTTCACAATACAGCTGGTCTTTAGTTCAAAACCATCACAGCTACAACTGTCAGCATGTATCAGTGAATTCTATCCAGGAGACAAACACATTTTTTGTTTCCTAATAATGGTTATAAATCTGGGAATGACTCGGGTTCTGTAATTAATGGATTTCCTTGTCTGCTGTAATAAGTGGTAGTTCTCTAAGGAGATGGCAGAGTTATACCTGATTTTATTTATTGTTTTAAATGGTGATCTGCAGCTGCAGAAACAAGTATATAGTTTTTTTCAGACCTTTTTCTTCTCACACAAGACACTTATACTGGTAAAATATGCAGTATTTCAGCATTTTCCCCCATTCTCCTTGCAAAAGCTTTTCACGGGGACACTCATATTACAAATGGCCTTGAAAAATAAATAAACAGTGCATCCTTTTGTTGTTAAGAGTATGTGCATCTTATCCATCTGTCCTCCTCCTGTGTTCCTTCTGTGTTATTATTCTACAAAGTCAATTCTTCCAGAGAATCTATTTGTTTCTTTTTTTTGTTTTGTTTCCCTTGTAAGAAGCTTACAGGACAAAAAGCAATAGGAATTCACCTCAGTATTGTTTTTGAGGAGCTATTTTCCCTCACTACCTTGAACAGGCTCCTTGTATGAAAAATGAAATAGAAGGAAAACAGAAACCCATCTGCCTTTTATGCCTCTTATTTAATGGAGCTAAGCTCTCCTGAAGAGCTCCTTGCAGTATTTAAACCTGCTACTGATAGAGTAATTCCAGCAGCTGCCTTGCCTGGTGCTCCAGGTGAAGCTGTGCAGGAGTAAGAAGGGGGAGTTTCCCTAAATTCATGTTGCCAGAAGTGAGGAATGGCAGAGGCTCGGGAGCAGCTCCTGAGCCAGGAGTTCGAGAGTGTGCTGGGCTGTTTACCTGCCCTTGGCTTTTAGGAGAGGGTGAAATGGTAATGACAGTTTAACAGAGACACTAAAGAGAAAGCAGAGGGTTCTCTGCAAAGGCACAAACCCCAGTAAGTCCCATTAGTCACCAGCAATATTTCATCCTTATGGCTGTTCCTTGGTTGGGTGTTTGTAGCACATCATGTCCAGCTCCTAATGCTGTCACGGTGGGTAATGATGAGCCCCGGGGTTAATGGCTTGACACGGGGATGCCTTTTGATCCTCTCCAAGTCTTCTGTTATTCCCCTTTCACTGTTTATGTGCAGCACTGCAGAAGGTCATTTATTTCTTAAAAGAGCAGGCACTGGGTGTAAATACCATCACAGCTGGAATAAAAAACACCATAATCTAATATTATATCTATAAGCCAGAGATAAAGAACAGCTAGTGTTACTGCTGGTAACATGGATGTACCAGGCATGAAAAATGCTGTGGCTTTTGCTTAATTTCCTAGGTTTGATCGTCAGAAATGTTCTGACAAAATGTTGGTGGCTTTTAGAAATTGAGATGAGTCTCTGGAATAAATACTTGAAAGGTTGAATACTTGAAAATCTAGGTAATAAATATTTTTGTAATGAACCATAGCTGGGAAATGTAATGCTAAAAATATTTCTGCTGGCTGTGCTCCAAAATTCTACCAGTAACATATTCTATAAGTTAACCAGTATCTCAGTCCACAATCACAAGGAATCAGAATATGTCATAAAGTGTGAAAGAAGCCCCCCAAAAGGGCACCCCAACAGTTTCTAAATCCTGATGCAGCAGAGATGATCTGGGCTTTGCTCCTCCTCATTTTGTCTTGTCATTCACAAGGTATAAAACTGAGTAATTGACTTTGTGTCCTCTAATAAACAGAATCCTCTCATTTTTATGGAAGGTAACTTTACAGTTTCTGAAGAGGTTTTGTGTCGGAAAAATTCCCTGCTATTTAGTGTCCAATTGCATCCAGGTTTGGGATTAATGCCTGGTACTCATAACACTGAGCAACTACTCTGTAGTGGAAAGTTGATTTAGGCAATTTTCCCTATAGATTTGTGCATATGTCACCTTTGGGCAAAAGATGAGCTAATAGAATTGAAATGAATGTAATTGGCAGAAGGTCAACCAGGGAGCAGTATATGTCTAGAGCTTCCAGAAAAGCCAGAGTTGTTTCATGTTGGCATATGACTTGATTAGTATGCAGGTAAGGTGATTGTGCCTCAACAGAATAATTGGATCATTCAAATATCTGCAAACCCTGGTGTATCTACAAAGCCTGAGCAGTGATTAGATCCTGCCTGTTCATCGCAGCAAGCCTTGAAATTCTTCCCACTGTGAAAAACTAATTTTCTGTGGGAATTTATTAAATAAGAAATCTGCATGCCACTTTACCTCGTAAGCATTACCGGCAGAATACAAAGATTTCCTTTGACTTTGATGTATGCACTTCACGGCTGCTTTTATAGCATTGTTTTGTTATTTCTCTGCATTCAGCAGAAATTCCAGCCTCTCTTTCTTACGTGGGGTTCTGGAGAGAGTTGCATCTCCATGCCATGATAAAGCAGCAGCTCATTTAAAGAGAAGGGAAGGAGGGGAAAGGTGGGCTGGGAAAAGAGAGCCACGATTGAAACATGACAACCCATTTCAGCTCTTGTGTTACCAAAAAAGCTGGAACAAATAGTTACAAGTTGTTGCTTTTCAATCTCCCTGTTTCTGTGCAGTAATTGGTTTCTGCTGCCTCAGTGAACAAAATTTATCATGTCATCTGATTTTTGTTTTAAGCTAATCTGTGTTAATAAGGAACAACCTGTATCACAGTGTAGGATTTCTGGGCTGCCCAGCAGACCTAAAACACAACAACAAAGAAAAGAAGGTTCATAAGCTTCCCAGCAGGTTTGCAACGCACATTTCATCCCTATCCAGAAGTGCTCTGAAGGGCAAATAACAAGGTCCTTTCTATACTTCACTGACAAAATGAACTCTCACTTGGGAGCCCGTGTCTCAGTCAAAATACCTTTCCAGCAGGAGGATGTAGAGTGCAGTTCATCTCATCTCAGCTAATGGCAGCAGCTTGGTTGTAGTGCAATACAACAGTCCAGACATCTTTGCTCTGGTTTGTTTGTTTTTATTTGTGTGGTTTTAAGCTCTTGCTGTCTGTAGTACATCTACTCCTGGAGCCAACCTAGAGTTACAAACACAGCATCACTTAAACTACAGTGTAGCAGAGCCACTGTGCAAGATAATCGCCTAAAAAGAGTAAATCCTCCTGGGTTAAGGAAAAGAGTTGTTTGCAGAGCTCAATGAATAATTCACGCCAAATAATTTTTTTTCAGCTTGCAGAATGGCTTGAGATTCTCTCAACTGTGTATTAATTATTCAAATGTTTCTGAGAAATGTTTTTCTTAAACTTTATTGTAAATATTGGAAATTTGATCTTGATTCTTGCCATGAATGATTTAGAACATTGTATGGACTTCCCAGACCTTAATTGGTTGGGTACACAAGCCCCTATGTGAATATATTTGGTGAAGATTCAAGACTTGTTTTCAATAACATCTCTGCCTAATGAAACTTAAAAACTTCCCTTCACGAACTGTGTTTCTGTAATAAAACACAACAGCTTTAATTTTTTATGAAAGTGAGCATCCAGCACAGCATAATATGGCTGAAAGGAATTCACTTGGAAACCCAAATGGATCTGTAAATACTTTTTTTCTGCATAATTTACACAGTTCTACTTGTGGGATACTAATCACTACTTATTAGTCTTGAATTTATACTACTCAGTAGGGCAATATTTCTTTGTTCCTTCTCTTAAAAGTTGTAATTATCCCTCCATTGCTGCACATCAGTATCCAAGTGCTTTGAGGATGGTACATTAAAACCCCCCACATTTGTGTAATGTGACACAATCTTGCCATAACAAAAATCCCAAACTGTTACAGAAACGAAGTCATTCTGCTGGATTTTCCTCATTTGTGCAAAAAAGAGGTAAAAGTATGGTTGCCTTGATAGTTTCACATCAGGATGGCAGAGTGTGTGAGGAATATACATGTATTTCTCACATGTTCTGGTGATTACAATAAAAACACACCAGAAAAAAATATTTTTTAGTATTTTTTAGTATTTTTGCTGGCTGCTTTGAGGCTCTCTAGAGGAAATGTTGATCAGATCACTGTCTAAAGTAGTGCTCACAGCCCTGGGTACTGGAAATGGGGGGATAATTTCTTGAAATACATTTTTGACACACATTTGATGACTTGCATAAGGGATAGAAGTGTGTTGTTCATGTCCTTGCTGGGCCCCATTCGGGTAAACACCTCTCACTTGTTTTGCCACAGTAATTACACTTTGCTCACCTTGCTGCTGTTCTTCCTCTCATTTCAATCAGATAAAATTAATCAGCAGTTTCCTGTAAAAACTGTTCTCTGCTGATTCTGCTAGTGCAGAAGGTCTGTTGTGCTGTGTTCCCCAAGAGGCTGATCCAGGGAGGGCTGTGGTGACACAACCTGGAGAGGGACCTGCCTTCAACGGGCACTGCTGGGCGAGTGTGAAGTGATACTGCTGCTCCTTCCTCCTGCTCTGCTCCTGGTTCAGGATCCACTGCCCTATTTTTAACTCTAGCCTAGGACTCCCAGCCATTAATCTCTGATATGGATTGCTTTCAAATGCTTGTGGAAAAACTAAATGCAGTACAACCACAGTATTTCTCTTATCTGTCACCACCGTAATACCTTCAAAGAACTCGAGGGGGTTAGCTGAGCATAACCTGCCCTGCCTAAATCTGTGCTGGCTGCCCTTAATCACCCCGTGTTCTCTGGAGTGCTCTTCAACCCCCTGCTCTACTTTTCTCCTTCATTTGACTTTAATTAAACGTAGGAGCTGTATGTGGAGTTTACATGAAGATTGTAAACAATCCCACAATTGGTCATTGTGTGGGCAAAAATCTACATGAGGGATGACAATAAAAGACTTTCCAACCTAGGAAAAAAAAAAAAAAAGGTGACTGAGGGAGCTTATATCAAAGATCTATAAAACCTGAGTGATGCTATGAGCATTAATAGACCATGATAGTTCATTGTCCCTGCAAGAATTAGGACACCCCAAATAATCTGCTGCTGCTCCATGCAATGGCTTCAAAACAAAAGGAGCTGCTTATTAACAGAACCCATAATTAAGCCATGGAATTTCTTCCTGTCAGATTTTATGGTTGATAAAGTTTACGCAGATTAAAAATGAGACTGGACAAATCCAGGCAAGGGAAATCTGTCAAGGTCACTTAAATGTCAAGCCAGTGAAATGTGAGGAGGCCCTCAGGCGACAAATAACAAGGAATTACCACGAAATGTTAGTCCTGCTCTTGCAGGTTTTCCTTGGCATCTTCTGCTGCCTGTGTGACATGGAGCTGCACAGACACCCTGTGGGGCCTGATCCAGCCTTTGAAATCCTCTCAGCCCACTGTAGCTCTAACTGAAAGCTTCCTGACCATCTAGACCTTCAAGATTTTTCATCTCTGCAGAGACTGATGTAGATTTGGGATTCTGGTTCTCAGAAGAATAGATGTTTGAGGTGGATAAGTGTTATCTAAAAGTCACTGTTGGCCTTAGTGCAGTTTGCAGAAATTTGGCATTCAGGGATCATTGATTGCAGATAGTTTGAAGTTACTCTAGAAAATACAAATGACTCCATTTTATCTCTGTCTTGAGTTTAGATTTTGTGATTGGTTGGGTTTTCTTGATCTTATTTGAGATTTTATTTTATTTTCAGAACTTTAGATAATTTTTTTTTGTGAACAATTTCCCCTCACCCTCCTCCCAAGGGACAGAATTATCTAGATCAAGGTTGAAGGAAATATTAATTAAACTTAGCAATAAAGTCTACAAAGACAGTGTTTTGAGTTTCTTGTCCATGAATTTCCTTATGTAACTTTTAAAATGTCCTTAAAATTCATCAACCAATGCAGCATTATGAGGCAGAGCATGTTTGCAGTGTCAGAGTGTGCCTGCCAGGATATCAAAATCTGAAAATCTAGGAGCATAATCACTTCCTTTCTGCTTGCTTGGACTTTTAAGTCAGTGCAGCAATTTAATGTTTTGGGTTTTTTTTTCTGGGTGCTTACAAAAAGGTGTTATGATTGGTTTTATCTTTATTATTTAAAAATTTATTATCAGGAAATATAGAGAGATTGGGGAGTTGGCATCAGACCTCCAGAGCTGACCTGGCAACAGAATTAACATTCTCACAGAGTGGGGGGAGAGAGAGACAACAAAAGAGAGTCTTTTGTGTAGATAATATATTCAGTTTTACTGGTCTTGGAACCCTGAATCAGAAAGAGAAGTGGTAAACAAAGAAAATAAGCAAAACATCATGTACTGTTATCTGAAAGGGAAAGAATTGAAATATTTAAATAAACAATGGAGCTTGGGCTCTGACAGTGACATTGATTAAAACTGGCCATCCCTGAGCATTGGGAAACACTGCACAAGTTGTGTTTTTAAAAGTATTTTTAAAAAACAGTTGATTTTAATGGACAACTCATGGACTTAAGGACATGCCCAAGCAATTTAGCACAGTATAATCCCGAAGTTCAGCTGTACTGGTAGATTGACACTTCTCATTCTCTCCAGCCACTGAATACCTGAGACCTGAAGTCAACTTTTAAGTCCCAATGCCCTAAAATGGGAAATAAAAGTAATAATAATTAGAGATAATTATCAATGTGATATTAGAGGAGTAATATGATCTTGCCCAGCTTTGCATCTGTGTTTCATGAAGTTATTTGTTGAGTTAGAAACATTGATGAGAAATGAAGCCTGAGGCTGCTGCCTGGTCACTGACACTGAGCAAGGACAAGAGCACCTCGAGCTGTGTCCTGCTGGATTGATCCAATGCCAGACTATTGTGGGAACACATTTTTCTTGGTGTCAGGGGACACTAAGTGTAGCCTGAGATAGTTACTGACTGATCACAGCTCCTGATCACGGCGTTCACAGAATCATTTAGGTCAGAAAACACCTCGGAGGTCATCGAGCCCAACCTTTGGTCAAACATCACCTTGTCACCACCTTGTCACCCACTGAGCAATGCTGAAAGCAGCTCTGTTCACCTCTGCCAGGGCAGGGAAATGGGTAAAACTAAATAATTTTTGATGTAAAAAATGTGCTCATGGAAGTCAGAATTTGCTCACTGACAAAACCACAAGCATGAAGTGCAGATATCTTCATCAGAGGAGTTACCCCTTGCAAATTATCCAGTCAGCTCAAGTAATTTATTACCTTGAGTTAAACTTTTAAACAGAAAATGGAACAAGTCTTTGTATTAATCACACAAGATGCTCTTGTTTGATACTTTGTCCCATGACAAAGTGATGCTTCAGTCTCATCCCAATAAATGTTGATTTTATCATAGGTAACACTGTGAGGATAATTTCTGGAGATACAGTTATACCCTAAAAGGCACAAGGAATTCTGAAGTTTTTGGCTGAAATTGGGCAGATTGTGGTCAGGAGATGTGGTTGTGATAGGAAAGGACAAGAGATGTCCTGGTTTCTGAGAGTCCAGAGAGGGACAACCCCCTGCTCTGGGAGGAAATCAGACACTCAAGGGAATCGAGCAGAGGGCTGAGCAATTCAGAACTGCTTGATAGTTTTGATCAGAGAGGAGAATAAATACACCTAAGGGAAGATAAAGCAGTAGGAAAATAGATGTGGCTCTGTCCATGGTCCTGTTCACCTACATATTTCAGTGTATTCCAATGAAATCCCTGGAGCTGGGGCTGCCTCTCTGTGCTGATTCCCACTAGAAAGGAAAATCCACATTTTTTGAGGGGGGAAAAAATCTTTGAGTGATTATTTTTCCTACTCTTTTGCTAGTGGAATAAGGTGCCTGATAACTTACTCTCCTTCAGCATTCAAGGCCCACAGGATTTTTCAGAAGATTTGGTCCAATCATTTTTTTAATTAAGCACTTTAGAAGTTCAGTGAGACTGAATAGCAGAGATGGGAAAAGGAGAAGTTTGAAAATGAACTGACAATTATTCACGGGTCATGCCTTCCCAGATTTCAGTTAATCAAAGACCCAATAAAAGCACACATTGTAAGGTGGTTCATTTTTATAATTTCTTTAACTTTTTTTATCTCATTTTTAAAATTATAAGAGTCATTAAGAGACCAAGTTTGAGATTCCCTCCAGAGTTTTCTTAATCAGGCACGTTTTATTCTGTCTGTGATAGTCATGCATTAAAAGTCAGGGAGTAAAGTAGTTAAATACCTGTTCAAGAACACACCTCTGGCTGCACAAGTGTTCAAAGTACAGAACTAAGTGCACTGGTAAATTGGGGCTACAACATAATATTGTTACTTTCTCCACAATATTATCATTGAATAAACTGAATACATTAGGAAATTCTGCTCAGAAATGATCTTATTTTGTTGTTATGTAGATTATTCTTAAATATTTTCTAGGATATTGCAGTAGATGCGATATTAATTTTTAATTGTTTGCTAGTCAAATATAGTGCTCTCTTCTTCTGCTTTAAAATGTAAGGACAAAGAGAATCTTTCACAGGAAACACTGCCTGGCTGAGTGACACAGAAACCTCAGATTTGTGTTTTGTATATTCACTGAAAACCTGTAAGTTTTGGCATACTTTTGATTTTCAAAGTGTTGTGAATGAGGATGAAATTCAGGTTAAGAATATTGACTGAGCTGTCAGTGCTTTTGAGCTTGTAATTCAGAATGTTACTGAGAAAATTCCTTGCCTGGACAGGACTCTAGTCACTCTTTCCCATCATAACCCCCCCCCGCTATTTGATGAAAACTGGTTTGTTGACTTTACTGGTAGTTTAAAATTCCTTATCAAACATTTTCGTTTCAGTCCTTTAATGTGATAAATCTCGGTTTTCAAATTTACCAAGAATTACTGACTGATAAGCAAAAAAAAAATCTTCATTTAGAGAGTTAAAAATACATATTGTCTGGCAATTCTGTCACCTCCTCACTGTCAGATTATATTGTATACTACACTGTAGCACAGGATGCACCAAACTCTGCAGGAGAGTCTTAAATGGAGCAGAGTTTACATTGCTGAAGGATGCCCTGGCTGTGCACAGAGTTCAGGTTTTTGGTAGGAGAACTTTACACAGCCTTGGCTGGAGCTGAAACCAGAATCCAGAGCTATAATTGTGATTAAATTGAATTGCCACTACAGAAGTGGCTCAAAATCCACTTGGAAATTCTGTGTAGATACTGAATGGCATTCCAAATAGAGAGTCCCTGGTCTAACTTTTGCTGAGCTATAAATTGAAATGGTAACTCTTGAGCACTAAGCCCTGTAGAATCAAATTGAAATGGAGACACAGGGTTGTTAGAGCTGTGACAAGTAAAACAACACAGCAAATGCCACCAGCTTGCTGCTGACTTATTAGACCTGTTATGAGGACAAAGAGTGAAGTTTGAAAACTTCCTTTGACAGTAGAACCCCAGATCAATGCCAATGACTTTCACTGGGGTGTGGAATTTAAAAACAGCAAATCTGTTAAAACAAGAATCCTACGGCAGCTTCAAAATTCTGAACTGTGTCATCCCAAACTCGAATTGCACATGCATAAATACATTCACACAAGAAAACTGTGGTGTATCTGAACAGACTGTCTGTAGTCTGCCTTAAATGATTTCAAGGAGCAAGGTAAATCAGCTCATTTCTGTAGGTAAGAAACTGGCTTTTCAGATTGCTCAGCTCCCCACTGTTTCTCTGAGAGAGATGGAAATCTGCCCGCTCTCTGTTGAAGCCTCAGTGGAAGGTGTTCAGTATTCAAGGGGGTTGTTTGGGTTTTCTTTAACCTGCTTAGTTTGTGGAATAGAAGTTGAATTAATCTAAAATATTTTTGCTCTTTGGGCTGTGTTTGCCACCTTCCCGTGTTTAATCAATATTAAGGGTGTCAAATAATGTTTGGAGACACAAGCTCAGGACTCCAGAGCTGTTCTGTTCAGGGGGGCAGGGGTGACTTTGCCCTCACTCCCTGCACTCCCACTGCTCACTATGAATGTGCTGCATAAATAAGCACAACTCTATCTTGCCACAGTGATTCCACAGAGATGCTGGAGTGCAGAAGTTTCTGCATCAGCAGCCCGGGATCATAATAGGCTGCAAGGTAAATTGAAAGCTGTTCACTTCTCTTTAAACTGCTGTGTTTGGGTCCTGATGTTCTTCACAAACAATTAAATTTAAAACCATCTCTGGGAGATTTTGCTCTCTGCCAGAAATGAGTTAATAAGAATTTTCAATTTCTTATTGTAAGTCTTAGGCAGAGCTGGAAGCAATGAGAGCAGAATTGAGTCGTGTGTAACTCACTGCAGCCTCTCCAACCCACTGTGCTCTCTGGGACATGTAAAGGAGACCATTTCCCAACTTGTCCTCTTGTTGTCCAGTGTCTGAACTGCAGGTGAACCCCCAGTTCTGGTGGGATTGACTCCACATATAATGAAATCATTATTGTTATTTTAATTTCTGTAAAAGAGCTGGGGAGTGCAGGGGGTGACTGATAATGTACTTACTGCCTGCACCTTCTGAGCTCTTTTGGTAATACTTATCTTGTAGAGACATTCCAAAACTGCATATTCTTCACCTGGAACATTATGCTGTACTTCATGTACTGCCAAAATTGCTCTTTTACCGTGGAATCTGGGGTAGTGGTCTTTGTTAGGTGACAGATCACCTGGCTTTGAGGACTCAGTCTTTTCATTCAGCATAAGACAAATATAACTTTCTTATGAACAGATTCAGGAACAGTTTTCATCTGGAAGCAACCCCAAAGGTGTGCTGGTTGATTCTGTGTTACAGTGCAAAGCCACAGCTGATCAGATGTTCCCTTTACTCTCACAGACACAGCATTTGGATCATTTGCTCTGATCCTTTTCTTAATGTTTAATAAATTCTTCACTGTTACACTTTAATTCATTAACTTCACTTTTGAAAGGATCAGCTCAGCTTTTTCCAGCTGTGTGTGTGAACATGAAAGAATGGAGCCAAGAAGTTTGGTACTTTCAAGTCCCAATCCCAGATGCCTCCACACTAGTTTGAGGATCATTATCCTGCTGTAGCAATTTAAGCACCTTATTGCCAGGATTCTTTCTAAGAGTGCAATTAGAAACTCTGAGCTGTTGGTCTAAGCTCTGCTCTGCTCCTCTGTTCTCGGTTGAGAGCATTTTACATTCTCTCAGTTTGGAGAATATTCTTGATTGGGCTAATGAAGTTCAAACTTTGAAGTTCTCTTTAAAAAGAGAAATTATAACCTTGTGCCTTTATTGAACTTTTTTGAGTGTGTTGATTTAAGAAAACCCCAATTTTGGGGGCAAAGACCTGAGAATAAATACACAATTAGGAATGTCAGTGGTTGGTGGGGCTGGGTGGTGTCGTGCTTGGTGTGGGTTCTAGTGCCAACAGTCTCTGTGTAGGAATGCTTTGGGCTTAATTCAGGAGCCAAATGCTATAGCATTCTCTAGGAACAACTCTCCAAAGTATTTGGGTTTGGCAGCTTCTCACCCCTCTTGTTTTGTAATTTTGGAATGTTTATTTGCATTAGTAAAACGTGCAGAGCAGCTGATTCTGAGAGATAACTCTCCGTTGTGAACGTGCAGAAAATCAGTATTGGAACAGAAAAGGAGCTTCTGTTTCAGGAATGAGCTCCACAGAGCCAGGCAAAGAGATCCTTGGTGTGGCCTCTGATCATCTGCACTAATCTACAGATTTCAAAAATAAGTTTAAAATACTCAGGAATTAGCAGCAGTACTCTGTGAGGAAATAATCTTTAATCTTGTTTGCTGGAACCCGTGGTGCTTTGTCATTATAAAATCCTGCAGTAGGATAAATGCCACGAGCTGCCTTAATGTCTACACATATGTAATAATACTTAAGCAACATGCATATATATTTTTTTATTGACCTGTTCTTCCAGCTCATTAAACACAGCTGTCACTTACTATCAGGAGATAATGCAATGGAAGTCATTTGGAGAGGGAGATGATTGGTTATATTAAATCTACCATGTGTTGTTTATTTTGCTTTGTAAAAGAGAAGCCATTTTATTGCAGACATTTGCCAAACCCAGCTATCACTAAGTGGAGGGAAGAGAGAAAGTGATAGAGAAGTGTAATGTGATAGAGCTAGTTGAGGCAAAAGCTTTTTTTTTCCAATGTTGCTGGGTAATAATAAGCATCCTTCTGTCAAAAATTAGAGGAACAATACAAGAGATTACCTGAGCTGCCTTCATTTTCAAAGACATTTTGATTTCTAGCCTACGTTGACAGTGAATGGCTGTTAATGATGTTTTTGTGCCCTCTAATTGTTCCACTCCTTGTAGGGGAAATACAGATCAAGGTATGTGTCACACATCCAACTCTCCTTCATTTTAAAAAACGTGCTGAGGTTCCTTATTCCATGAAAATTTTCCATCAAATTCTTTCAATTATCTCGTCATATATCCTTGGGAACCACTGCAGCTGATGACTGTGAAATGTGTATCTCACATGTAACATTAAGGGTCTAAAGGAAATGTTGTCTCTTTTATGTGAAGTCATTTAATCTCACTGTGCATCAGTTACTTCCAAAAAAAATAATGATAGTTTTACTTTTCAACAGGAATTTTCATTTCTGAGTCAGTGTTCAGGAAACTTTGAGGTCATGGATATAGTTTATGTCAACATAAAGAATTTTTGGAAGAGATCCACTGTAGCAGTCACTATACTTTCATTTATTGCCCATTAAATCAATCAATTAAAAAAATTAATGCTGACTTCTCTGAGGAAACCGGTTATTTCATGAAGTCAGGTTTAATTTAGAGGTGCAGGTGGATATCTGAAAGGACAATCTACAGTTGTAACAAATGGATTTAATGCTGCAAAGAAAGGGCAAGGGAAACCCATCGCTCTTCCTCCAAAAGCAGGACACTGAGTGTGTCCTTTGTGACACGTGATGCTCAGAGCTGCCCTACATTTGTACTTTATATCCCCTCTGACCACTCGAGAGAGTTGTTCTGCAGAACTGCATAAAAATGGGCTTATTCTTAGACTAATAACTTGTAGATATAGAGTGCTGTCATCAGCTTGTGAGAATGACCTCCAGAGATGCCATAATGCACAGTGTTGCACAATGGATGGTAAATGTAACTTTAACACCAAAATCTTTATATGTAGAAACACAATAATTTTATACTCTACTTTTCTGAACTAGTCTGCAGGTGCCTGTTTCTGGCAGAGCAGTGAGAGAACAGCCTCTGTGATGTTCCCTGTTTTCAAAGATATGGAAATAATAGCTGTTAGTTAAGGAAAAAGGGGATATTTGGGTTCACTCGTGCTACGCTTTTCAAAAAAAAAATGAACCACCCAAGCTGTTAGACACCTTAATTTCTAGCAGGGCTGCTTCTCTGTGCTCCTAATTCCTATAAAAGCAGAGAAAGCAAAATGCCATCAGCACCAGAGCAAGGCACGGGCTGCACATCATTTATACAACGAGACATTATGTCCCGGGGATGTTACAAAGAAGCAGCTGATTGAAGCATTAACGGGTCCTGAGTCCTTTCCCGTGACAGACACAAGGTCACTGCACTGCCTGAGTGACTGAGGACTTGATACCTGGTGCCTCCCCACCCTTGCTCAGTGTGCCTTAATCCACTGGCTGGAGTACTCTGTCTTTTTTGGAGGAAGAGGGAGGTGAAAACAGCCTGAAGAGATGAATATTTATGTCCATATTTCTGTAATTTAAATTCCCTCATTGAATCCAGTACGTACAGCTTCCACCAGTGGGAGGATCCAAATCTGTACAAGTGCAAATGCTGCTGGTGAGAAAGCTTTCTTCACCAAAAAGAAAAAGAAATGGAAGCAAACCTTGTGCCTAATGATGATGAATATCACCAAAATGAGTGCATTCAGGGGAAACAAACACTCTTAAATGCTCTGTATATATTATGCCCATGTTTTTTCTTTCAGTAAGCAAGGGAAGAAGCACACTGATGGTGCCTAATGTACAGCTACATATGTATCTCTATATATATCCTAGGAACACTGGTAAATGCTCTTTCAAAATGATCATTACCAAGCTGTAAGAAATTGGTGGCAAGCCCAGCTTGCTTACATGGGAGAGAGGGCAGACAGGGCAAAAGGGAGAATGTATTTCATACAGCTTTCCCTTCTTTAGTCTCCAATTAATTGCACTTAAACCAATAGTCCAAGAGAGAACAACAGTTATTTATTCTGCAATACATGAAGTGGTTTTCATTAAAACCACAAACCAAAGCTGGGCTTGGCAGGGAAGACCCTGACATTGCTGCAGGGAGGACAAAGCCAGGAGGCTCCTGGCCGACCTGGGGACTGCTTGGGCAGCTCAGGCTGTGTCCTGAGTGCAGGAATCCAGAGGGGTTGCAAAGCAGGATTATCAGAGGAAAATGAGAAGCTCTGCTGAGTTTATACTGATGCCCTGAACATTCCTCTCTTTCCATTTTTATTTATCGCCTGCTCATTTAGTCTATCTAATGAACAACCTCATATGTAACCTCATAATGAAAACATTACAGAGTATTTCATGCTTAGCTGGAGCTGAATTTGTCTCTTTGTTTAACCAAGACACACATTTGTAGGGTTATTAGAAAATAATGCATCCACTGTATATTTTAAAATAATTGCCTGACATTGATTTTGAAGCGATGAAATTTATCAGGGAATAACGCTAATGATGTTATTGATAATGCAGACTCATTAAAACAGCTTTTATCATCAGTGACAATTCCAGGGGAGCCACAATTTTGCATTAAGCCTGTGCACCAGCCACCATATAAAATCAGTGCAAAAACACAGACGTTGCCTCATAAAGCTTCTGATCTAAATGTAAGATAAGAGATGACAATAAGATGTGGCTGCAGTCATAACACATCTCCAGCCTCACTTTTATTAACTGGGAAGGGCATTGCAGCCAAGGTGAATTAGAAGGGAAAAATGAGTGAGGATTGATGGGCTTTTTTTTATTATTTTTTTAATTATTATTGCAAATGGGGAAGAAGTTGTAAAAGGGTCTTGTCTAAAATCAAGCACTGGGCCAGTGGGCATTGATACATGCACTGATCTGGGGTAGGTCACCTGTCATTCCTGAATAATAGGAGAGTTCTTGAGCTCTCAGGTCTGCAGGGACCTTTCTGCTGACTGGCACAAACAGCTCATTAAAAGCCAGTTACTGGCAACCATGGCAGGGGAAATGTCTGGTACCACATCTGAACAATGAGATGGGGAACGTTATCCTATTCCATAAGTGCCCAATATCTTCAGGGCTGTTGTAAGCTTTAATGGAACACAGAATATACAAGTGACCTACAAAATAAAGCTGGGTAATAGGGGTGGGGGACTGGCCTGACCTGGGAGTCCTTCTCAGCCAAGGTGGGGCTTATTCTCATCAAATTTACATAAACTAATGGTGTGGTCCCAGAAATAAGATTATAAAGCAGTGTTCTAAACAGTTACATTTCAAGCCCCTGCCAACATGCAGTGCTGGGACAGATCCAGTAACCTTCCTGTCCTCAGGTGGTGGATTTTCAAGGTACATTCAAATGCTTGCTACAAGGTTCACGTGGTCCCTGCTGCCACAGACCTGTGATCTTCCCTGTTCCACTTTCCATATTTTTCCCCACTGCTGGCCCTGAAAACATGAATTTTCAGGAGAGTGACCACTGTCTTGCTCAAACCTGTTTGAAGGAGTGGTGCTGGGAGCCAAACATCCAACTGACTCACTGCACAGCAAAAGCTGGATGAGGGGGTAAAACCACAGTATATTGGATTTTGAGACAAAAAATTGTGCTGTGTCAGGATATTTTAAAATTCTAAGTAGTGAGCTTGCTTTAGGTTAAAATGGTCTTTAGGTTAAAATTCTAAAACCAAGACAAGTCATCCTGGTAATGGTCTTCCTGAAGAAATGCTTCTGAATGGGAATGGGAAAAGCTGCTCTACATGAGATACTCTAATGCCATTCTGTTCTCCCAAAGCATCACAGTTTTCAAGGATTTTTGAAGAAAATAAAATGCCTACTGAAAATGTGCAAAATGAGAAACATATTTTTCCAATTATTTTAATACAATCATGCTTTGCGTCACACAAGCAGAATAATAATGTTTTCAGAAAAATAACAGTAAAAACAAACATTCTTGTATTTAGAATGGTCTGGGTGGGGTTATTTAAACACTTATACACTTGTGGTATATGAAAGGTAATATCATATCACACATCGAAAGGCTCAATAAATGTATGTTCATCACTCAATAAGAAATTAAAGACAGATCTTAGAGTAGAATAAATAATTTAAAAAAAGGATCTCTGTTCATTCCAAATCTGTCTAAACTGATGCATTGTCACAGGCTTTTAATGGGTCCAATATCCCTGGAGGCTTCCAGGCTTCACGAAACTGCACTGAATCTGATGGAGGGTTTTTCAAATGGATTTGTAAAGGTTTCAGGAGTTTCCTGTTGTTCATATTACGATCCTTTCCAGCTGTTGTAAAGAATTATTTGTTTTCTGGTTTAGTTTACCCAGCCTGAGACAACACGAATTCAGTACATCAGAAGTTTCTCATTAAACACACTTTGTTTTCGTCGTATTTCCCATTTTTGCTAAGTAGGAAGGTATGAACTTTTCAGCATGAAAAATCAACATGACCTTTTGCAAAAATGAGGTGAAAGCATTTCAGCATTTGGATGTTCTGGCATTTCAGTAAAAGACCAAATGAATTTTAAAACATAATATATCTTAAAATATGAATAGTAACATGAATTGCTTTCCCTAACTTGGCTTGAAACTTATTCGTGTGCTTTGAAGTGATCATTAGAGTTCATCTAAGTAATCATAAAAAAAACTTCTCTAGGAAAAAAAAGGGGACATTTTAAGTAAATTCCTTTTTGTTAATTCCTTAAAGACTCCTCTATGGTATATAATATATGATTGCTGTCAATATTTTCATTTGGTGTTTGCAAGGTGTGAGGAAGTGTTTCCTCTAGCAGAATTTAAAGTATGGTATGGACTTGGAAAAATTTGGGGATGATGTGATGGGCAGGGTCATTACAGATCCTGCTCAATATATGTTGCTTCCATACCCCAGCTTGGAAAAGCCATTGCAGATGGCTCTTAGTGTCTAAACCTCTAGTAAACAGTATCACTACAGCAGCAGGAATTGTTGGGTCTGAAAGGATTTGTGGCTGTTGCACACCAGTTTGACTTTAGCAATGTGACTTGACCATCTGTACCCAAAAAGCTGCTGAGCTGAGTAAAGGTGAGCACATACCTGTGTTGGGCTGGAGTAGATGGGGTTCACCTACACAGGGCCAGGAATTCTGCTGTTTCTAGGTAGAACACCTTGTCTGATAGTTATTTGAACAAGCATTGTATACATTAAATAATAAGAGTTTTTATATGTTCTTCACCTGGGCATGGTTCAGATTACCTGCTCAGAGCTGGACTCATTTCAAGTGTATTAAGAGGTTTGAGACTTTCAGGGCACACTGAGCTCAACTGTGGCTGAAACTCAGATGAATAAGTCAAACAGCTTGAAGTCCTTGCTCCTCTAATTCTGAGGAGACTCACTTTGGGAGCAGAAATATTCACTTAAATGTGTCCTTTAAACAACAAGCACTTCAAATTTTACAGAATCAGGAACAAACTAATAGGAAAAGAGAATTTTTTTCCCCCAAGCTCTCCCCTATGTAAGGTATATGGGATACATTGCAAAAGGTAAAGTATAGGTAGGGGTAAAAGTATTAACTCCAAAGAACAACTTTTGATAATGCCTTTGTATTGCTAGAAATGTCCTAAGCTCTCAGGGGATAACTGATAGAACATGGCATCCTCTTGTCATCTCCATGCTGTAGGGATTGCCTGCATTATTAAAATAGAATTTCCACCATTTTAGTTTACTGGAGTTTCAGAAGACAGAAAATAACATTTCAGCCGGCGCTGCTTGGCTGTTCCTGTCCCCAGATGGCTCCGAGCTCCTTCCTTCAAGGAAATTCATGTCCCAGTGGTTCCATACACACACCAACATGCATTTCTGTGTCAGCAAAACAGTTCTGACAACTGCAGGGAATGCTGCTATTTGAGGGTATTCTGAGGAAATAACCTCTGCTGGGAAATGCTTGCAAATGTTCCCCGGGGGTGGCTCAATCCTGCTGCTTTCACTGGAGGAAAACCCGCCTGGTCTCTGTGAGCACTGGTGTGATGTGTTGGCATTCGGTTGCTCGTGTGCTCCAGTTGTCTCCCTCATCAGAAGGGAACATCCAGCCACGTTCTGTGCCCCCCAAAGCCCGTGGCTGAGTCCTGCAGTGCAGCTCTCCCTCCTGCCTGCTCCATCTGCAGCAATCCCACCCAGAGGAGATGTTGCAAGACAGTGAGTCCCCAGTGGGATGTAATAGAATGGAAGCAGATGGTGAGCTGAGGAAAATTTCAGGGGAGGATTACATTTTCCAGTTACTGTCTTTTTGATTTCACTGTTATTGTCTGATGAATTGTGTCAGATTTGATCCTTCAGATTGAAAAGCTGCTTCTCAATGTGCTCCCAAATGTACAGATAAAGTAAATGGCTGCTGCCAATGTACTCTCTCAGAAACTTAATTTTTTAATGCATATTAGGAAGGGCTTCTTGTTCTGTTGTGTCTGCTGTGTGATTCCTGCCTTCAGCTGAGGTGGTTTTTTTTCCTGTCATAGTTTATGTTGATGACTGTGGGTTCAGGAGCCTGCTGTGTTTTTTTAACAATATACCTACCTGTGTACTTGTAATTTATCTTGGCCACAGCAAGCAGAAAGGCTTTCTCTTGCCCTGGCTTGTTTACACAGCTTTCCTTTGGCTTGTTTGTAGTCTCTGATTAACACTGGGGTCTATATAACCCTGTTTGTCAAAGCAAGACTAAGAAAGAAGGGAGACACAGAACCTTGAGACCTCAGAACCAGAGCCAGTGGGGCTGCACAGCCAGAGCCAGTGGAGCAGCAATGCCAACCTCTGGGAATGTGAGGAGTGGATGCTGCTGCCTTCCCAAGAGGAAGGCTCCTGTCCCACCTGAGGACTTGCAGCTGCACAGCAGGTTCACTGCCCTCAGAGCTGAGGAGAAGCCAGATGTGCTTCCAGCAAAGCCTCTGGGGCAGCTCACCCCGAGCCCTGTGGCAGCTGGAGCTTTTCTTTGGGATTTTCAGGAAACTCCATCACAGCAGAGAAGGCTAAAATTAATTCCTATGGTTATGGTAGGAAGCAGCATCCTGTGCTGTCCAGCAGGCAGAGTCCAGTGTTGAAACTCATCCATTTAGTGTCGAATAGGTCACAAATTGGAGCATCTTTGCTGTAAGGATCCGGGGGATTCTAGAAGCACAATGAGTTCTGGCTCTTTGATCTTTGCTCTGATTACTTTCTATACCAATAATTGTTTTATTAGAAAGTAGAGAGCCTTTAATTCCACTAACTAACAATGTAGACAACAGTTGGGATAGGAGATGCTTTGACTTTTAATACAGAGGGATTTTAATCCTGCTTTCCCAGTTCTTCAGTGCCCCATACTGAATGGCACCACTGCCTCATCCCTCTTGCTTCTTTTTGTTGTTTCCTAAATAAAAAAACATGTTTTGATTGACAAGCAAATATTTGCCAAATCATATCATATTTGTGAAATGGACTGAAACGATGTTTTTAATTATAAAAAACCCACAAAACCAAACAAAAAAACAAACCCAAACCTGTTTGCCTTCTAATAGTAAATGAAAAAGCTCATCCAGCTGTGACTTTTAAGATAATCTGTTGAAGTAAAGACACTTCCTTTGGAAATTCTAAGCAAGAATGTGACCTAACACAATAACTCTCACACATGTGGATGCTTGGTGACAACTTCAGAGCTGGCATATGTAGAAAAGACCACACTGCATTTCTAAGACCTTATGGCTGAAATATTAAAATATTATACTCAAAATAAGAGCAGCTGTGGCTGAGATGAACAGTTCTCATCAAACCAGTGTGAAAATAAACATCATTCACAATGATCAGCCCTCAGCTGAGTGGAGACTGGTCCAAACTCACATCCAGCTGGTGAATTATCAGTAAACATTCCTGTCTTACCTACAGACTCTCAGACTTTACAGTCCATGGTTATTTTTTCTGATTATTAATTATTATTTTACACAAAATTCAAGAGGACTAAGAAATTCCAGGGTAGTATTTACAAATAAAGGAGTGTAAAATTCTTCATTGTTTCACCCTCTCCATGACATTTTCATCCACAACTGAGGACTGAACCTGTTCTTTTAACCAGGGCTCAGTGGCAGTAATAGCCAAAGAAGGTTAT
Organism: Pachyramphus minor; assembly: GCA_013397135.1. Taxonomy (NCBI): domain Eukaryota; kingdom Metazoa; phylum Chordata; class Aves; order Passeriformes; family Tyrannidae; genus Pachyramphus; species Pachyramphus minor. The sequence goes on along the minus strand of VYXB01001763.1, from coordinate 190,384 downwards.
TGAACACACAAACATTATCTACATCCATCTTATCAATAAATGTGTCATGAGCCAATTTGATGCAATTACATAGAGGTGCCCTTTCTACAATACCAGTAGATCACTTTGATGTGCAACTTTAACAATAATACTTTAAAATACCTTTGGGGGGGGAAAAAAGAAAATCAAAACTCAATTTCAGGCACAAGGATATTCTCTGGATGGTCTCTACATATTCATTAAAGAGAAGGCTGATAGTTTAACTTGAGAAAACCCAGCAGTAGAAAATCTCTCACTTGAATTGTGTGGAATGAGGACTTAAACCTTGGATACAATTAAGCCCCCCTCTAGCTATGGCCAATACTGTTGTGCCTGCCCCACTATTAGATGTTGCTGGACTTAATAATATTTTGTTTAATATTGCAAAATGATCTTTGTGCTTTGGTGACTGTATGTATAAAAGTGTAACCAGCAGCAGATCTTTTCTGCCTCATTTCTTCCTATATCCTTATATCATGTTCAGTCTTATTTTTCTTCTCCCTCAGTTAAATGCTGCATGTTGATTTATTCCATTATGGAAGACGAGGTTATAAAAGGATTTCAACCCTTTTGAATTGAATCGAGGTCTGAGGAGTGGGTAAATCTAAATGAGGTGGAATTTTGTAATAGATCATAATGGCAGCTTTCTGAGTGCTGCCTTTTATTTAGTGCTGGCTTATTTACTCAGGCTTAGAAACTCATAAACATTGTAAATACCCATGTAAGTGTAATGAACTTCTCCAGACTGTTGTGGCTCAGCTTCTTTCAGTGTATTTTATATGCCATTTTGTGTGTATCTTTGATTCTATTCCTGTGCTGATGTTGCAGACAACTGGGACATTTGAGTTACCTGATGCTGCTGCTGCTTAAGTTCTGTGGCTCTGTGATGGAACATGCTTTGGGAAGGTTCATGTTTAACACTTTTCATGCAAGAATGACTTAGAAGCATCATTTAGAAGTTTTCAGGAACTCTGAATGTTTGACTTGGTTTCCATCTGCTACTTTCTGGAGCATGAAGAGGCAAGAGGTTGATCTTTTTCCAGGGTAAAATAGTCTGAGGAATTCATATGTGTTATTTGTGAGACTGGCCAGATACACATAGGTGTGGCACCTTCACAGAGGTTGCCCAAGCAGCTACACCACTGATTTCATCCAAAACATCACAGTGCCTTGGAGAATCTAAGGAGTGACATGTGAAAAGGAGGACACAGGGAGAGTGTTGGTCATAGAACCAGCGTGGTGGGCAAGGAACAGGACAGGCATCACTAAGAAGGACTCAGAGCACCAACATGTCATCGTTACTGCCTTTGCAGATCAAGTTTAGATCCCTAAAACGTGTCTTCTGAACAGTACATAGCTCATTAGCCTGGGCAGGAGTTATTAGAATGATCCATGTATCAACATCATTATATTCCTGTGTCAGGGAAGATATTTTGCAGTTCTCAGCATCTTTCAGTGCATATGGAAATCATGCCATGAACGTGCACATCAGTCCTGAGTGCCCACTCTGGCACTCCAGGAAAAGATGTGTCCCTACATACAGGGGGCAAAAGCCAATGAGGATAATTACACTGGAACAAGCATTGGAATTTAACAGTGCTTAAATGAAAACGTGTATTTATTTTAAACTTTGATTTGTGACTTTATTAATCAGAGTCCAAACTCCTGCTTCTGTTGCACCTGGTTTGTGTTATTCCTTTAGGATGGAATTAATGAAAAAATATCTTGAGTTTATTCTCCATAAAGGGAATTTGGAGTTGCATATGCCCAGTTTAGGAATACTTTCAAGCACTTCTATATTCCAGCAATCTCCATGCTATGAAATCCCCACAGGTTGTTAGACAGTTATATATCTTTTTGTTCCTCTCTAATGAAGCCATAATAAGGCAGCAAACCTCTCTGAGTCATCCCTCAAAAATGAAATACAGTAGCAGTGCTGTGTTGGGCTTTGGCACAAAGTGCTATAAATACAAATTACAGCAGCACTGACTGGTTTTTTTTCTGCTAAAAGGTAGGAAATTCTACTTTTCTGTGCATGTTTTTGGTTCAGCTGCTGACAGACCTGAAACAGCTCTGGGGATTATCCTACATGAATTCCAGGAATGGTGTGGCAGCCATTGAGCTCCCACCTTCCAGCTCCTTTGAAATTAATGGCAGTAGAAAAGGCAAAAGTCTCATCACATTTGGAAAAACATTGGAAAGTGAATTTAAATTGCTTGTTTAGAAACAGGCCAGAGCAGCTGGGGCACAAGAATGTCATGATGGCTCCTTGTGACTGACCATCATGGGCATTGCTGTCCATGCTCCTCAGTGGGTGCAGTTTCTGTGGGCTGTGAAGTCATAAATATCTCCTGAAATAGGGATCAAGAGTTATGCTGTTAAGTTTTGGGGGTTTTTTCAGTAAGCACATGAAAATTCCCCATCGGGGTTGCAGCTGTGTAGTTCAGTATTCCCATCCATGATCTCTCCTGAGTGCATCCATTCCCTTTTCCCACACTGAATGTGCACACAGGAGCTGGGCCAGACTTCCCCGAGCTGCCTCGTGCAATCCCAGGTCATTCATCTCACTTTCCCTCTCACTTTGAAAAATAAGGCTCTTTCAAAATCATTAGGTAATGATACTACTATAAAAGAACCACATCACATTTTAGCAGCAGGATTTCTCTGAGCAGTGGTTTAATGAGTGTGGAAATACAGGATTTGAAGTGACTGTGGCTTATAATACTGCAGGTGAATGTTACTTCCACTCACCCCACAAAAATTCTCATATAAACTTCTAAATTCAATAATGTAGACTAATAGAAAAATTTTACTGTGTTTGCATCTTTCTTTCTGAACCCTCTGCCTGAATACATTTATAATTTATGTACATTTTTTTTCTTATTCCACTCTACACAAACTGTATAGATAAAACCTATAAATTTTATTGTGTTACAATGTGCAGTACAACATAAAATCAAAGACCAAAACAAATCAGGCCTCAACATAAATGCATACTTTAGGATTTCTCAGGAGGCTATAAAAGATATATGGGATTAATTTCTTTAGCACAGATAAGGATCTGTCACCTAAGTTTCTTGAGCCAGTAATTATCTAACTTTACCATTGCAAGAGATAGACATAACACTGACCACATAGTGGTTGGGTGAATTTGTGAAGTTCTTGAAATTTGGAAAGTAATCTTTTGAAAGGTATTTTTCTGTCCTCTCTGTGCCTGTTTTAGCATTCTCCTTTTCCATTTTCCAGGCTCACCTAACTTCACAATCACTTATTAACTTTAATTATAAAGTTTATATGTAAAGGCCTTTATTGTAAACCAAATCCTTAGTAGTAATACTTTTGAAATAAATAAAAAAATGGCTTGACAAGAGCATCTTAACCCACTGTTGTAAAGCCACTTAAGCCACATTGTTGAAAAGAAGCAAAGGTCTAGCAAAAGCAATAACTCAACTCTCAGGAAACTATGGCAAAAGTAGAATTGAGCTGTAATCCTTTATTGTGGGAAACTCTTGACATCTATGCTGTTCACTGAAAAATTAAAGAGGGTACTGAAAATCTACAGCTTAGTGATGAAGTTAAAATAAAGCAGCTGATATTATTCCTCTGTAGGACAGTGACCTTCCCCTTACCTGGAAAACATTAATGCTTCTGGATGAAACCAAATTTGTGGCTGTAATCGAGTGGTAAGGCTGGGTGTGTTGGATTGCTGGTACATGAGAGATGCCAGAGCAGTTAAGAGATGGATCAGGGGAATGACCAGTCGTCCTGGGCACTGTGAGGGTATGGATGTATGGATGCCTGGGCACCACCTGAGCAGCCTGAATCAGAACTGCAGGAGGTGCAGTCGTAGTGAGGAGGAAGGATTTCTTTAGTAGGAAATGTTGGTAGCAGGGGGTAAGCTACCACTGGTGGGAATTCTTTTAATGGAGGAGGGCCTGTATGTATGACATTATGGTGGAAATAAGACAAAAGCCTCTACAGATTTGGCACTTTGTGCTGAGGTCCCAGATCTGGCTTTAGGTTTAAGTTAGGACTCTGGGGAAGAAATGTTAACAGCTACAGGACACATTTCCACAGTCATTGCTGCTGAGTCTCCCCATGTCTCCCTCACAAAAGGAGCAGCATCGAGGCTGCTCAAAGCTCTGTCCTCAGCCTGTAGAGCAAGAAATGTGAGGTGAAACTGTGCTCTGGTTGAGCCTCTCACATTGCACGTTCCTGAGAGAGAAGTAACAAGGTATAAACCACTTACAGATTTTTAAGGACAACAGAGACTGTGTATCAACAGGAATTAGTTTGCTTTGTAATGTAATTGTGAAGTCTGAAGTCTTAACACTTCCACACACACACAGAGGAAAGGGAAAGGGAAGGAAGAGGGGAAAAAAAAAGCAAACAAAAACAAAAGAAGAAAGCTGTCCTTGGGAGTTACCAGTGAGATGCAAGCAGGTGGATTTGTGTCATCCTGACAGGATCAAGGAAGGCAGCTCTGGCTCCATGCTGCCAAGTCTAATGTGGAGTCATGAGTTTTTTATATTAAAATAATCTCTTGATAGCCCTCCCTGGTCTCAGTAAATTCTAGACATATTAATAATAGTATGACAAACCAGTGGTTGTTTTGTAAGGCTAAATGTGTTGTTAACAGAGTGCTTATTTTTCTTTACCTTTGCACAGGACTAAGGTTAAGACAAAAATAGATCCTGCTGCACCTTTCTGGTCGTGACATTGTGTGTTTTGTTCAGTTCTTTAGGATGTCTGAGATCTGTGGCAGTCAGCTTGTTCCTTTCAGCTTGTTCCTTTCAGCTTGTTCTTAACTCTAATTTTCCTACGATTTTACTGGAAAGAGGCAAAAACCACGAGAAAAGCCTTCAGAATGTGGAACTTTAATTATTAGTATGCCATCTCGATTTAGAGGAGTTCTTTTAGCATGTATTTTTCACAAAGCTGTGAACCTTGGTTAATTTTAGCAAGTCTGATGAACTAAAATAGATGTCCTCTGCTTGAAAGTCAGATGAGTCAGTTGAACCACAGACCCTTCAGCTTTTCAGGGCTGCATGGCTGTGGAGACTCTGACTTTTAGAATGTGTGTTAATTGTTGAAATTGAAATTAAGTATGGCTTTTTTTTTTTTTTTTAATCTTGAATCATTTTTCTGCAGTGTGCTTTCAGCTCCTATTGAAAATCTGTGAAGGTATTACCTTAATGTTAATGAACAGTGATTTGGACCATGTAGTCAGGGAATTGTTATGTATTTGGCCCATGCCTTGTGCAATATCTGTGCTGCATTGCAATTCCAGCCCCTGACAGACACTGATAAGATGTGGACAGGGCTTTGGGTTGCTCTCACTCACTGGGGAGATTTTCTCACAAGGAGAAAACAGAAGGAGAACCAGGATTTGGGAAAAAAAGAAAAAGAATTCTGTCTAGTTTGAAACATCCCCAAAGCCAGTCATGCCATGTTTGAAACCTTCCATTCCTCCAAGCTGTCAAAAATCTGGCTTTCAGTGATTGTGGCCTGATTTTCTGACTGTTTGTCCTGCAAACTAGCACAAGAATTGAATGTTTAGCACATCTTAAAGTCATTCTGGGACTTGTTGCTGGTTTATTTGGTTATGTGCCTGGAGAATGGCGGGAGATGATTTGTAATCCAAACCTATCAGAAGTTGGGGGCAAAATTCTCACTTTTGATTCTACTATCATTATTCTAATTAGGCAGCCCTTGAAACTCAGAACAATGGCATTTTAAGTTCCCACCAGATCTTTAAAGGGGAAAATCATTCCAATTTGGAAAGAAAAAGAAAGGAAAAATTGTTAAAAAAAAAAAATTTCTGGCTCTCTAAAAGAGAGAGAGATCACAAATGTGAGGCTGAATGGATGCACATTCCACCACACATGCAAAGCCTCTTCCAAGGCTTTGTTCCTATTTGAATCTGGCTCTGGTTCTCCCAGCAGATTTGTCATTTGGACCCCACATTTGTGGCACATTTGTAGTCTCAGGCCTTTCGTGAAAGAACACTTTGGAATCAGACATCTGAAAAACATTGCGATGGGAAAAGATTATTTACAAACATGACTTCAGAATATAGAATGCAATGTTTTCTATAGAAAAAGAAAGTGTCACCCCATTGGAAATCTTTCAAGGAAACCTCATCTTATCTGTTTTGTTCTGTGGAAATGATTCAGTGTCTGTAGTTACATCACAGTGTGGCTTCCACTGAATTTGTAGGGACAATCTATTTTGAGACACTGAATGAAATCTACTGTGTGTGGGTAGAGTCAGTCTATCCAGACCAAAATTAAAGGAACTTTCAGCTGACTTTAGTGGAATGCTTTAAGGGAAATGGTGATGTCCAATAGTAAAGCTTCAGAACACAGAATTTGGGTACATAAGTATAGGAATTCAGGGGGAAAATATAGGGGAGGAGCATTTAGCCAGAGATGTAACTGAGTTTACTGGCAGATACAGGACCTGTAATCCTTTATTCCCAATACAGCTGGAAACTTGGAGGGTCTGGATTGCACACAAGCTCCTAAATGCTGCATAGAAATGAAGGGTGCACATGGAATATTGGTGTTTGTGTGTATTTCATTATTACACATTGTGGTTTTAGCATATACAGAACAAACTAAATGTTACCTGCCCGAACTGCAGCTATTTCCAGATAAATATTTCCCCTGATAATAAGTTTTCAAAGAGTGTTTTCATAACATATAATCACCCTGCTAATTTTTCAAGCACAGATAGCTAAATCTAAAGCCTGCTCTATTTGGTTTGCTTTTTATTAAAGGTAAAACTTTGGTTCTTAAACCAGCTTCCACACACTGAGATAAGACATCACTTGGGTTGTTCTCTGAAACACCTGGTGCAGATATTGTAAAACAAAAGCGAAACTATATATAAACTCTAATTTTCTGTTACTGATAAGTGCACACACACTTCTCTAGTTCTAAATTTTTTTTAATTCTACCCTGTGTTTATCCTTTAAGAACATTTTAGCCCATAAAAGCACAGCAAAAGCAAGGTTTTAGTTGGCTGAGGTAGCACAAACCACAGAATACTGAGCTGATTTCATTCCTCCCTGACACACAAGCACCTGTGATTCCTCCTCCACTTGTTGGTGTTTGGGTGCACCTGCCTGGAGTTGTGTTCCATGGTAACACCTTTAACCAAAATCATATTTTGAATTTGCTAATAGCACTCATTGTAATTACTGTGTAATACTTAATTGGGATTCATGTAATTATTATTTTAAACCACTTTACATGTTCTGATTTGAATTTTTAATTTAGAAAACACATATTCAGTCCTTCGATCTGATTCCCTTTGGATGGCTCTGGATGGAACACACATTTTAATGTGTCAGGTTATTTGTATGCAACAGGATTTTCCCAATCTAAACTCCTGAATCTATGCTAGTATTTATATGTGCAAAGTTCCTGGCAGGCCAGGAACTTTAATCTCTAAAATCTTTCTTTGCTCACACAATAAAACTATTTAGATTTGAGTTTTTTTAATAAAATATGTACAAAATACTTTGTCTTACACAGTATCTTAACTGCAAGTTAGATTTCTATGCATTTTTAAATGCATGCCATTAATAAAGATATCTAGCTGTGCATATATATAATTTTAATTACTTATTCTACATTTCAGAAAATAAGTATCTTTATATAATTTTTTTTTTATATAGGACAAACTTTTTACCTACTGTGGCCTCTATGAGCCCGTAACATCTGATACTGCAATATATTCATTTTCTTTAAAAGTATGGGATGTCATCTGCATCCAAGGCCTGGGGAGATGTTTCCCACAGGAATAATTACAGTCCTGGTGTCCTGACACACTGGCTTCAGTGAGAAAAAGTATTATTCTGAAACATCACCAGGATCTTATCTAGAGGCACCAAGCCTGTCCAGTGTATCAAATAATAAGGCAGACACTATTTTAACACAGCTTTACTTTATTCAGTCCATCTGCAAATGTTATAGAAAGGAGTGATATAATTATCTGCATTCTGGTACTGAAAGGCTAAGTGTGTCTCATGAAGAAAATCTCAAAAAGATTTTAATTAAGTTAAAACTAAAATAAGAGCCAAAGTATAGAAAGTGTCCTAAAGAATCTTTAATATCAAAATGAGCTCATGGCATCTTCTAAAATGTAAGTTAAAAGAGGCAAGTTAATATTCCTTCAGTGGAGAAAATGAAAACAGAATTGCACATTTAGTTTTAGAGGTCTTGAATACTTGACTCTTTTCAAGTCCTGTCCCCCAGCAGACCACAAATGAGTGAAGTCTCTGAGCAGCTCTGTCTTTAATGTCTCTCAGAAAACGGGGTGTCCTTATTGCTGAGGAACTCACAGGTCTCCTGATGAAAATGAACATAACTCTTACAGAAGGTGCTGTTGAATCTGGTACCATGGGAGGTAGTTTCCTTACAGCAGTGTGTAAATTCAGTTTATTAAACTTTATTCAGGAAAAATACCTTCCCTGTCCCCTTGTAGCATCTCAGAGCAGCAAGTGCCCTGTTCCCATTATCCCCTCCCCGTGGGTGTCTCCGTCAGCAATCCTGTAATGCCATGGAAAGGGAATCACACTGTGAGGAATGACTAAGACACTATTTGTTGCAGGACAAGTTTGTAGATCTTTTGTTTGCCATTTGGAAAACTTGGTGAGTGCCTGCAGCTTGTCAGATGCCAAGTGATACACGAGCTCCAGGAGCCGGGTAATGACTGATCCTTCCAGGGGCTTCAGTCTGAGCCTGGATTTATGCCATGTTTCTTCCAACAGCCTGTGCAGGTGCCTTACAGCTGGTGCTTCACAGACCATTCAAAGGCCAGTGTTAAGGCTTCCAAGCAAAGCACACACACAGCACAGATCTCTCTGTGTCTCTGTGCCCACGAGGGAGCTTTAACCCTGCCCAGCGTTCACCCCTCCGGCTCCTCGGGCTTTCCCTTCATCCTGTCCCTGCTGCTCCTGCCTGAACATCTGCCTGTAAAACAAAGTTTTCCTTTTCCTTTTTCCCCCTAACCTTGATGAATGGCTGATATCTCAACACAGAAGCTCACCTTTCTCTTAACTGCAAATGATTGATAGAGCAGGAATAGCAGTGGAACAGGTTGTGTGTCCTGGCAGCCTCAGCTTCCCTCCAGGGACTGGCAGTAGCCTTATTCAGTGCAGGAATTTAAATCCCTACCAAGCCAGTGAGAAACCAAGTGGGATTTTGAAACTCCTACTGCATAGTCTAAATATTCTTTAAAAACAGCAACATTTTGCTGTTTTTTCTATTGTAGAACACTTTGAAGGGCAAATATTCCTTTTTGTTTCGCACGGGTGGTATAATTTTGGTAGACGAACTCAGCAGTATCAAATACAAGTTCATATGCTTGTATTTGTTTTATATGTTAAGAAATAAGATGAAAGACCATGAATATACTTAGCTCAGAAACATTAATTATTTCTACATCTGTATACGCTTTGATGCACATGCTACATAATTCTATAATTATTAATAGTTCTATAATACAGAATATTGATTCTGTTCTTGCTCTACTATCATTTAAAAATTCTGTTTTCCCTTAGCATGTTCCCTGTACATTTTTATTATTCAAATGAATGTAACAAGGACCTTTTTGAAAGAATGTCTAGTTAGATTAGTTACACTTTTAAATATAATGAGTTCTTAAGGCCAGGTTTTCAAGTCGTCTGTCAAGGTGGCTCTGCTACAGTCAGGGGATTTGTGCCAGTTTACACCTACAGAAAATCTGAATGTAAAGCTGAAGACAGTTGTTTATTCGAATTTGTATGTCTAAATTTAGGCAGAAAAGGAAAAAAAGTCAAAGGTGACTGAAAGGGAATAGATGTGTAAGTGATGTGACTTTAACAGGTTCCTGTGATGACACAGATAGAAATGTGCTGGGAGAAGTTAATGGCTTTGAAAAGTAAAGACCAAAAGTACAGTAATATCCTTGAAAGTGCTGAATTCATGAGTCAACATTTAAATGGGAGCCTGTCTTCCTGCTAAATAGCTTTTCAACTTCTTTCTTATCATAGTAGTCCTTAATTAAAATAGTTCAAAGGAGTTGGGTCATAAAACTGCATTGGTTTTTTTTGTGCTAAAAAGAATTTCTGCACTCAGCAGACTTCATCAGTTCTCAAAACTTAGCAGTTGAGTCAATAGTCTTCTTTTCACTCTGGTGAACTACACATTGAGAATGCCATAAGCAATTATTTAATCTCAGTAACTCGGGGTTAGTTCAGGACCGCAGTGGTCTAATTAAAAAGTGCTTCAGTGTATCATTGATTTCTTGGTATGACGACAAAGTCCTGCTTAATTCTGCTTTGCTTTGAAATGAGAGCTGCTGCCAGCCAAGCTTGCTGCAGGAACACTGAGGGGCAGAGAGGAACAAACGTGTCCATCACGCACTTTGTTGGGGCAGAGAGGGAAGGGAAGAATCAAGAATCAGAGAAAGGAGAGAAGAATTTTAACTCGCAGTGGCAAACGAGGTCTATGATGTTGGTTTAAATTCCTGTTCAGTCAGCCAGTGTAAGGAAAATCTGAAGGATGGGTTGCAGTTTTCTCATGATAAAGCTTTGCAGAAAGTGCTGCATTGCCAGCACCAGGCACTGGGCTTCAGTGATCTATTCACTGGTCAAAACATCAACATCCCAAATTCATTGCACTGCCTTAGGAATGACCTCCTCTTACCCTGCTTTCTGTAGTTTGGAGTTTCATTCATTTGTCATCTTGCAATCTTGCTTCTGGTTTAAATTTCCACTTCTGTTGAAGACATAAGCCCAAGTAGTAGAGTGAAAAATCCCATAACCTCATTCATAACTGTCATGACCTTTAATTCAGAAGCCACAGCTCTGGAATAGCTGCAGTTAATAGTCTTTTTAAGAGGTTTATTCATTCTTTGGCTAAAAATTCATACAGCAATGTTGATTGGGAAATTGATAAGCCTCACATGGAAAGTGAGTTGGGAAACAGAACAAAAAAATCTCAAAATTTAAGTCTTTTTATTGCTCTTATTTCAGTTCAGCTGTCCTGTTAGCCTGCTTCTTGTTCCAGTTCTGCTCTGTAATTTTGTGCTTTATTGTATTAGTACAGTACAAAAATGCAGTTATGTTGTGGAGTCTGGTGTCATGAGAGGCTGTTATCAGCTTGTAGAACTCTCAGTAAAGTATAACAGGGAAGAAAACTGAATAATAACAACAACACTGTCAAGCCAATCAGATGAAATATTTTTAAACTTTTACATTTCAGTAAAATATATTCTCCACATGAAGCTCCTTCTCACCTGAACACTCGTGTTTGTTCACCATTAAAACAGCTTCCCTAGGAGAAAAACCCAACTGACAATCTCTACCCTGCCACCATTAATGAAAAATAAGATGGGAAAGCCTACAGTCACTTCTACTAAAGTGCTGTGAGCAGTTGTTAGGGGGAGGCTGTAAAAAATCCCACTCTGATTGTCTTTGCATTTCTGGGCTCTTTCCAACCAGGGTATCACCTCATGCAGAACAGAGCCAGATCTGTGCCTGCCCCATTATAAACCAAATTAGCCATTTTCTGTAGGCAGGAACAAACTCCAACTATTTCATCCCAGAGAATTTCAGACAGTTGACTGTAGGAATGACTGAAAAAGTGTGGAACTAAATTAAGAGCTCAACTCCCCTTGTCTTCTCAAAATTCCTGTCTTGGTATTTCCAATTCTATTTACACACAAAGCAGCTCCACTGCTGAAGGAATGGCATCTGTCAAAGTCAGTGCCACCAGCGTGATGTGCCAGTAAACCCCTTACAATTTTGCATCTTTTCCCACATCCCAGGAATTGCTTTGACATGTTGAAACAAATGGCCACCAAATCCATTTGCACAAGTTTTGGTTGTGCTCAAATTCTTTGCGCGCTTCTGCTTCTTGATGTTTCTACAGTGATTAAATTCATCGTCACATCCACAGAGGAAGAGGATCATCCAATTCCTATAAACTAACCTGAAGGAAATACCAGTGAATTCAGGATCTAGCTTGTGCATATATTCACTCCCTCCCCAGTTCCTTTAAAACTCCTGCATAGCTGGGTTTCTCTCAGAGAAACAATGATAAAGGCAAATGCTTCTGAATCACCTGGTTTGGGAAGAAAGCTGCTCTCTCAGAGCCTCACTATGCACTGGGACTTTGTTCTTACAGCAAAAGAGTGTGGCTGGTGCAGTTCCTGTGCTTCCCATATTTCCAGGGAATTGATTTGAAGATTTTAAGAGCTCCTTTCTTGCTCCTGGCTCACCTTGTCAAGCTGCTTAACTCCACAGGACTATGGAGCCTCTTATCATCTCTTAGCCCTAAGAATTCAGTCAAAGCCCTGCTTCCAGCTTCCCACCAGCTGGCTCCTGCAGTGATGCCCAAAGTCACCACTACCCTCAGATTCAGCCCTTTCATGGTTTCTTACAGAGCTCTCAAAGGGGGAAAAAAAAGAAAAGGAAAAAAATCTCATTATTTTGTTGCTAAGTCCATAATGTTCCGAATTGTACTGACTCTTTGGTCAGAGTTCAGCACAACAAACTGTGCAGGGAATATTTTTTTAATCAGATAAAGATTTGGGAAACATATTACATATTGCTTGTGATTTTGAAACATAGTGAATGCTCTAAAATACTTTTTTCTTCAGCTGACCCAAACCCAGGAGGAATAGAGAAGATGTCCTGTTGTATGTAACAACACCTTCCCTTTCCTTGATGAAACAGAACATTCATTTAAACATTCATTTGGTTGTTGTTTTCCCCTTATTTTGCTTCCTCCCAGCTTCCTGTTGCCCACTGCCTGGTTTGACTGGAGAGAGAAAAGGCCTTGGGGCTGTGTAAGAGCTGCTCAGCAGTAAATAAAACATCCCTGTGTTAATAACAGTGTTTTCATCACAAATCCAAACCACAACAGCAGTGGGGGCTGCTGTGGACAAAATTAACTCCACCCAAGCCAGTGTAGCAGGTTTCCCTGGAACTCAAAGAACTATTCCCCAACTGCAAAAAATTTATGATTAATTTTTCACCAACTATTTTGTAACTGAGACTACTTGGACATATTTCTGAATTTCTGCTGCACATCTGGGCTGATGTAGAAAGAACTATTTCTGTTCCAGAGAGTCTTCCCCCTTAAAAAACCCAACCCCAAACATTTTACTAATCAATGCGTTATCACAGCACTCCTATTCCCTACACCTTCCCTCTCCATATGGTTTTACATATGCATAAGCAAAACTCTCAGAGAAGTCTCAACTTTAAAAATTCTCCAAGGCCTGCCATAATAATGCAGTAATTGTTTGATCTATTTTCTAATTGTTGCTCATCTAGGTATTCACGTGGTGTGGGTGTTCATGGCTTCACCAGTGACCTGTGTTTGCAAAGCAGCAGCCTTCCCTCTATCAATGTATTATTATCAATATATGGCTTGTGAGAGAACACCACTCATTAATCTCAATGTAGTTTGTAGTTTCAATAGTTTCAATAGTTTCAACCATTTTGTGATGTTGAACCTCGAAATGCTTCTCCTAAATACATCCTGAGTTTGAAAAGATATGGCTCAGAAATGGTTCACAAGTTGCACTGTTCAGATTATGCATTTTACAGGCCATGGAAATTTTTGGAATTAATTGTAGGAACAAATCATGTGCACGCTGTTTTCTAGTGATTTAAGATGCTGCAGGTTTTTAATGCTTCTCTTGACACATTTTATCATAATTTTTTGGTGGATGCCCAGCTCTATTTTAAGATGAACTGTCCTGCCAGTTGTTTGAATGCAAACAGCAAAAGCCTGTGTGTCACCAGTCAGTTTGCCAAATCCACCAGTCTACCAGGTCATCTGCCTTTCAGTCAAGTAAATAAGGCAATTTCTAGTTCTGATTCTAGAAATCACAAATACTGTCCTTAGTTGTTGATGTGGGGCTGCCTCAGTACCTGGCGAAGTCAGCAAAGTGATTAATGACTCATTAAAAATAAATACATTTCCCAAAAGAATTTGCAGGGATTCAACTGTGAAATTCCTGCTGTACTCTGTGGGAGCTACATGACTTAATCCCCATGACCTGCACTTTATGAGTAACCTTTTGGAAAATAAGCAACTTAAACAGCTGGAGACATGCACTGTTACAAGGTACTGCATGGCACTACAGCACTCCTGGTAGAAATGGGTTTTGAAATGAAAACATTATTTTCTTAAACTGGGAACTCAGAAAAAGGCTGTGTTGGTGACTGGCTTTGTGGGGGCTTCATGTTCCAAATCCTGGAAACTTTTTGGCATTATCCATGAGGAGGCTGGAAGAGGACAGGCTGAGCTGGGTTTCACCACGGCATTCACACACGTACAGTCAATCAGCCCTCAGAGAAAATATCTTCAAAACATGTCATGAAACAGCAGGCACAAAAATCAAAACCTGTTGTTTTGAGGACTAATATGGTAGCAAAGGAATAAGGTGTCTTTGACTTCTACATTTACAGCCAGTAATTAATTACAAATGTAATTCAGGAAGCTGGAAAGAACATACATTGTGTGCTGCACAGGTAAGTCCTTCCTGCAGAAATGCAGCACAAGTCAGTGGTTTCTAACATGCACCATCAAATGGGTCCTTCATCCATCCCAGCAAAATATAGAATCTTCATTTATTCATTCATTTTCTGGTGTGTTTTATCATTCCAGCTCCACATGGACTTACTCTACAGAAATTATATTTCTTACAAGGGGTGGTCTGCAACCCATTTTTTTTGTGCCTTTAATTGTAAATCCATGACTTCTAATCCAAAAAACCCCCAGGTAGATGTTCACAGGCTTGCACAGATAGATTATTTGGGGTTAACTATCAGATACCTTTCCAAATCCCTACCGTGACTATGTATAGAAGTACATTTCTTGCTTTGAACCACGTTTGGTGTTTACTCAGGTAGCATCTCCATGGCTGTGTCAGGGACCAGGCTCTTTTACTGTCAGAAAGTAGAAAATTATGTGCTGCTGCTGAAATCCTTTATTTCATATAAATAAGCGAAGCCAGATCATTAACCTCATTGCAGCACTGTGACCGTGTCCTCTTCTCCACACTCTGCTCTTTTAATCACACCATCGATCATCCATCATCTTTCATACCATATTCAAAAACTATGTCCTTGCCACAAGGGCTATTCACACTTTCTGCATCCTCTGCTTTAAAGCATGGACAGTTGAAAGGAAAAGGGGAAGCAAGAGTAGAATGAACAACTGGCAGTTTTCTATCACTACTTATATGCAAATGTGTTTATGGATTAATTCTTCAGACGCTCACACAAGCCATGATTCTTCAGGATGTATCTTTTTGATGTGTATCACTTATCACAGGGGTACAAACCAGTCTTTACAGACTGTGGGCTGGTGTTCAGGAGCTGGTGTAACAGTGAGCTGTAGATGTGCTGTCACAACTGACTCTGCAAGTGTAGCTGGTCTCTGAGGAGAGGGAAGGTTCTGTGTTACACAAACCCACCACCCTCAGCAGTGAGAGGCTCCTCTCTGACTGGGAGGGCCATGGATCAGGCCTGGAGCCAGGGGGAGTTTGTGTGCACACTTGTATTTCAGCAATAACCACCGGAAGCCTTCATTAAGCTGAGCAGTAAAAGTGGCTGCTGACCTCTCACTACCCAAAACAGCCGCATACAAATAGTAAATTAAATCAAGCATTAATCAAAACTGTAAAATAACCTGCTTAATCCTCCCAGAAACAACACACCCACAACCTTCTTCCAAACCCTTGTCAAACAAATGGTTTTTGCAGCGTATCTGGAAGGTCATCAAGTCCTGGGCTATTTCAGGAGCAAGTTCCAGATGGTCTCCAACACGCTGAATAATGTATGCCTATGTGGGAGTGGGGAGAGAGGGGCTTGAAGGAACTATTATACTGATGGGAGTAAATCCATGCATTTTACATTCATATATGCCAAGGTAGGTGTTAAAAATGCTCTCGTGTCCTTTGTTTCAAGTGGCAAAAATAACTTGTTTCAAGAATCTTTACTGACAGTATCAATTTCATCTTTCACTCAGCAGCACTCTACAGAACCTTAAGCTTTTGTTTGGGCTACGATTGTGTTGACTACAGGAGCACAAGTGTTTTAATGGGATGTGGCATTTGTAGTGTGACATTCCACAAGCAGTAACCTTTTATCTTGTAATTCTTGCAATGTTAGGAGGTGAAAATCTAACAGCTATCCATGCATTATTATACACAAGGTAGTTATTAAAGGAAACGTTTATGTTTGAAACTGTTTTGTATGAATATCATGGGGCTGTTTGCAGGAATTTGCACGGGGGAGTTGGTTGATGAGGAGCTCAATGTGCCCTGGCCCTGTGTCCTGGCAGCCCAGAGGTGTCCTGGGCTGATCCCACAGCGTGGGCAGCAGGGCAGGGGGGGATCCTGCCCCTCTGCCCCCTCAGGTGAGACCCCACCTGCAGAGCTGCCTCCAGCTCTGGGGAACAACAGCACAAGGACATGGAAATGCTGGAGTGAGTCCAGAGGAGACCACGGAGCTTCTCCAAGGNAGGCCATGGAGCTTCTCCAAGGGCTGGAGCCCCTCGGCTCTGCAGCCAGGATGGGAGAGCTTGGGGTGTTCACCTGGAGAAGAGAAGGCTCCAGGGAGAGCTGAGAGCCCCTTCCAGGGCCTAAAGGGGCTCCAGGAGAGCTGAGGAGGGACTTTGGACAAGGTTCTGGAGGGACAGGACAGGCAGTAATAGTTTCAAACTGCCAGAGGACAGGGGTAGATGTGTTACTGGGAAGAAATTCCTCCCTATGAGGGTGGGGAGGCCCTGGCACAGGTTGCCCACAGAAGCTGTGGCTGCCCCATCCCTGGAAGTGTCCAAGGCCAGTTTGGACAGGGCTTGGAGCAACCTGGGCTGGTGGAAGGTGTCCCTGCCCATGGCAGGGGGTGGAATGAGATGATCCTCAAGGTCCTTTCCAAACCAAACCATTCCATGATTCTATGATTTTTTCCAATGCACAGGGTAGACAGACAGTAAATGCTATTTGAGCATAATGTGTAAAACTCCAGCAATCCACACACCTCAAACTGTGTCAGCACCTTGAATGAGTTCGCTGGGAGGTGCCTGTCTGCCCACACTGTGTGTGATAGGGAAACACACTGAGCAGATCCTAAGCTGAGAACAAAATCAGACAATCTGGATCAGAGGTGAAAGTGGGATTTATTAACCAGTGGTCCTTTTCAGCCCTGACATTACATTCTGACCAATGCTATGATGGAGGATGAAGGACATGGAGTAAATATACATTTCACACCTTCATCTCTGCATGCAGGAAGATAGAGATGGCACTGTAGTGATATCAGTCATAAAATAAAAAAAAGAAACAAAACCAAATACTCTGCAATAGTGTTAAATATTAATAATAATGCTAATTATGTCACAGAATGGAAATCTCCTTTTCCCATTGCTATCTTTTGAGTTCCCTTATGGCCACAGGTATAAATCCATGCTCTTGGTGAAATTCTGTTCATGTGTAGAGAGACCAAGGATATGGAAGAAATTGCACACAGATAAATCAGTGGATCGTTTTTGTCCTAAGGTAATAATATTTCAAAGTACTTTCATTTTGATGGTTTTCAGAATAACTATTTGAAGTGAATTGTTGGCCTTGGACAAATTCCTGGAGGAGATAATGACGTACATGTCACAAAAGAAATCATTGTTATAGGCACAGCTGGTGACAGTGCTCAGTGTCAACAAACAAGTAAGTTGACATAAAGCCTACCATTCAATTACTGGCATAAAGAAATCTCCTCTAAAACAAGATTGAAGACGTGGCCTATGGCACCTCAAGTTTGAATAATAGAGCAATGGTAAAAAATAGACAATATCAGGGATGCAGGAAGAGAAAAATTTAATTTCTAATCCTCATTGTGTGCCTGTTCAGGGGACCAGTGCAAAATTTAAATTTCCTATACTGTCAATGTTCAATAATTGAATTTTTATATTTTGTACATAACTGTAAATATGTTTCCAGTTTGACACCATGGCTATTAAGGTAATTACAGTTTCCAAACTCTCCATTTGAGTCCTGTTCTCCAGGTCTGTCACTGATCACGAGCTCCAAAGTGCATCAATATTGTTCTTCAAGCTCTGCAGGAGAATACACAAACCCATTCTCTACAGCAAATTGTTCCCTGCAAAGATTGGATCACAAAAGAGGGTTGGCTGTTGTCAAAATGCCACCCATAAGACAATAGAAAAACCAAATAAAAGTGGGTGTCAAAGAGCTGCTGTCACTGCAGCACAGGGGAATGTTGGGCTCTGCTTTGGCTGGACAATGTTCTGAGAGACACTTCAGGGTGGCTGAAGAAAATCAGGTGTGAGAACTCTGCAAGTTCCAGTCCTTCAAAGAGAAATGTAATGAAAGAAGCAGGAAATTATGAGTTTCCCACTGATGACTCGCTACAGGTGTTCTTAGGGGAATTTATGTGAGGGAATGAGAACTACAGATGTTAATTAAATCGTGGTCATGATTAAGGGGCATGTGAATTTAAAAGTAGACAGCACCATGGGCAGATCAGTCCTTAATGATCATACACACCCTGAAGTTTCAAAAGAAGCAGAATACGTTCTAGGAATTCTAAGGACTTGCAGAAGAGGCAAATGAAGTCTTTAGGCTCAGTGTTTTCTGTGTGACAAAATCTAATGATTTCCATAGGATTTTGCCCCTTCCTCTGGGGATTATTTCAACTGGCAGATCTACAGTCCTGTTTTATATTGTGTGTTCCAAACAGTCAGTTCTAAATACACAGCATAAGTTATCATGGCAGTAAATAAGCAGTATAACATAAGACTATTCATGAAAGTAACAGGTTAATATTTCCTTAATAGTTCTTTATGACTGTTATGATTCTGAGTTAGTCAAAACACCCCAATCTATAACACAATATAATATGATTATTTTAATTATTAATATTATAATTGCATATAAAATATATTATAATAATATAATATGTAAAGATGATATAATATAAAATACCTGAGCTCCCTGCGGCCTCCACTTGCCCTTGAGGAGGAAAATTCTGTGGAGCCCGTTTGGTTGATTGTGATGTCAAATGTGTGTGTAACAAACACTGCATATCCTAGAACATGAATTGTGTTCTGCTTCTACATAAGCTGGTGTTGCTGCACCTCCCCTGCCTGTGATTTGAGAGGTATCACAAATTTTTAATTGCTCTCCTTTCATAACAGCAGTTCTGTAGAAGATGAGGAAGAGGAACTCGTGACATCATTAGAGATGAGAATTTTAATTTAAAAGACTGATGCTCAGTACCAAAGAAACAGCCAGGTCATTAATCCCAGTCAAGTGTTTGTTTCTGTCCAAACCCAAGTGATAAAATCATTAGTTAACTAAAAGCAACTCCAAGGAACTTGACAAAAGAACATCTGTCATTCAGGTGCTTTTCCTGTAGGTCTCCCTGCACACAACACTCTTCCTCAGGGGCTAAACTTTCCCCCAATTCTTTAAAATTTTAAATGCTTCTTTATGAGGAATGAGATGATAAATTTAGGAAAGGAATCTGCATTTGATATGTTTCCTCTTTTTTACATGGAGAAATTCCCTAATTTTTTCTGTTCTAAGGCCTAATTTCCAAGCATCAAATGTTTTATACTTCTGAGTCAGGTATGTAGACAGGCACCTTAAATCCAAATGTCCAAATCATTCATATTTTTCTCCTTGTTTAAGGGTATTTATGTATTTTTCTGTGTGAGCTTATCTGTGACCTATAAGGAACTAGAAGAGGTGGGACTATTTCACATGTAAAACATATTCTAGTTTAATGATCACTTAAAAAAGACAAACAAAAACAAACTAACAAACAAAGAGTTTAGAAAGTTATTAGAAAAAATAGTAAGGTGAATGATGGGAATTGAAGTCCACATAGGATATTGGAGTTTTGCTGTTAAATTTGGCGACATCAAACTCCATAGACTTTAATACATGGGGTTTTTTTCTTAAAAAAATAATTTAGAAGATACATTTATTTCAAATTGATTTATTTTAAATGTGATTTATTTCAGATTTGATTTCCCTCAAATTCCTAACACAGCTCAACCCGGGGTGGAGAATGTGGTTCCCGTACATTTAAAATTTTATGAGCAGTTGATCAAGGAATCTTTTTTAGATTGAAAACAAGCTCAAAGGTCCATTTTGAGTCCACACCCACTCACAGGGCTTTTTCTGACACAGTCCAGGAGAACTGTGATGGATTAACTGAGTGCATAACAGATATTGTTTTAGTGCATTAGCCCTGATTTCCTGTTCCAAGTGATTGATTGAGCCTCAGTCAAGACAGTGTCCACAGCAAATATTAAGCAAACTTACCCAGACACAATCAATCACTCTTATCACAAGATCACCACATTTGGAGCATAAAATGCTAAAGCCTTACCTGCTTTGCACTGCCTTCATCCAGTTTAATTATATTTCTTAAAGGCACAGAAAAGCAGGTTGTGTTTGTGGAACTGTTGTTTGCTCAGTGTGTTCCTCCAGGCTGGGCAGCTGTCAAGCACAAAGGTGTTATTTGCTCATATTGCAACAGATGTGCTATTTTCAAGAAAGGTATGTTTCAAAAAGACATGATGAAGTAATCAAAAGGTAATTTGAATATTTAGAGGATAACCTGACAGTAAGAAATATAAAAGCTGACCCTGGTGTTTTTATGGATCACTAGTGGTAACAACATTTTCTCTGAGCACTGCATTTCTAAAAGAATTCTCCTATATTCTGCTGTGATTTTGCTTAGTTTATTTAACAGTTATTTAAGCCCCTATAAATATTATTTAAGCAAAGTGAAGAGGTCTTATATACAGCACACAAATGTGATTTAATAATTTCAAGGCTATAGAAGATTCTGTTTCTCTTTATCAGACTGTGGGTAAACCAAATGCTGTCAGTGACCTCCTGCTCAGATGTGTCTGTCTGGAAACCCTGAAAACCAGACAGCACAGGGGATTTGCAGCTCTTTCTTGGATCCCAGAGTTTAGACTCTTAATACACTTGTTAGGATCCTATTTAATACCAGAATTTTTTTTTTAAAGTAAATAGAAATGAAAGGACCTGCCAAACTAAAATGGAGAAGGAAGGATAAAGATCCTACACTATGGGGGGAAAAAAGTGAAGTAGCAAAGTTTAAATACTAAAGGTTGGGTTTTTTTCTTAAAAGCTAAGAATTACTTATTTAAAAAATAGAAAATCAGGATTTAGGATGTTGGTAGTCAACTGTAGGGGAAAATGTGGAGTCAGAACTGCTCTATGGCCCAAGATTTACTTACCATGCAACATAAGCTTGTGAACTTTCTCTGCTGGCTTGGGAGTTATAAAATCTGGATATCAGACACTTCTCTGAAGGACTTCTCCCCAGGAATCACCTTTATGGCCACTATGAACCATTAGCCTGCAAGGTAGGGAGGAGTTGAATCAGTTTTTATCAGGAGCAGCATTGTTTTGGATCACTGTTGGTAGCCCAAGACACCACTACAACTTCGTTTCAGATATCTTTCTTTTTTTTTTTTCTTAAAAGCTTAGCTATAAAACTCATCTCTTGAAACCAAACTCTACTTCCCTGGTAAAGGAATCCTTCCACTCCTGTTCATATTGTAGCTGCAAAGAAGGGTTTTCCCTACTTCCATGACTCAACATTGAACCCACGTGCACTGATGCAGTTTTTAGTTGCCTCCCATCCCAATAACTCACTGGAGTGACTCTGGAGTCTGACATTCCACCAACCTCTAATAATCCTGGTTAGATGGAGTTTTATAGTGTAAGCAGAGTAAAACAACTTCTTACTGTTCAGGCAAGAACACAAATGCTTGTCCTGGTTATATCCAAGAGAGCATCTGCAATAGCCTTTAATTGCTTCAGAGCATGCTTCAAATGAATTTAGGGAATTCAGGGAATGGCTTCAAATGAATTTAAATTGCAAGCTTGGTCAACTAAAATGCTTTTAATTGTTCTTTGGCAGCCACTCAATCTTCTTTTTACACTCCGGTTGTAGCGTGGAGCTGCTCTGGCGTGTGCATGTTAACAATGTATCATAGATACATAAAAATACAGAGATATATCATCCAAAAATCATTGTCTGTACAGATGTGACACCACATATCAGAGTTCTAAAAAACTGCAGTCATCCAAAAGTATATTTATATAATACATTATAAGAGACAGCTGTTCATCAAGGGATGTGTGATGTCTCCTTCCCTGTTCCCTTTTTGTTAGCAAAAATTGATACAGGAGGGAACAGAAGCAGTAGGAAGTGTCTGTACACACATGGAATATTGCACTGGCCATCTCCAACATTTTTGCTTCTATCAGTAAGTCCCACACAGTCAAGCTTGAAAAGTTTATAGCAAAAGTGTATTTTTGGCCATATTTTGACTCATGACAACTCTGCAGACCTCTAGGCCACTTGGCTCTTTTTGCACTGGCTTTTTTTTTTTCATGCTAAATCTGATGAAGGTCTCTCGGTGTGTGAAGGATGAGTGAAAGTTGCTTTTTGTTATGCTTTAGCCTTTGCAAAATTCAGGCTAGGAGCAGAACTTGCCTTTTTGCACTGCTGATGCAGTTACAGCAACACACAGTAGGTGATCTATGTGATACAGAGATTTCTTATTAACCTCATTGAGGTCTTTTAGCTTTCTCAGTGGTTTTTTTTTTCTCCATTGTATCCTAACACTATCCAAGAGTTTTGGATTTATGTGGCAAAGTCTTGGTAGTGGGGCGCTGTGGGGAGAGGAGATCAGGAGCTGCCCCTGTTTTGGGCAGAGCTGGTTTCAGACAATTTAAACTGGACTTGCTGCTGCCCAGAGCTGATCCATCAGTGATGCTGTGGTACCTCTGTGGTAACATATTTAAGAAAGGGTAAAACCACTACAGAAACTGCTTACTGTGGTGATTTCTGCTGTAAATTTATATTGTGCACATTATAGTGCCTGCACAGATGATCAGTAATTGTGTCTTCTACACCACACTCTTTGAAAACAGACAAATATTGTGAATTAAACCTGCAATGAAAAAGAACAGACTTCACAACAATCATAATAAAATCTGAAAGAGAGCCCATACCCGTGACAGCTGCACTTGGGGTTCTGCAGGATGTTATTGTTTGGTTAAGTGGGGTTTTTTTTGCACCATGTGGAAGGTCTTGGATCAAGATAAATCATTTAAGTTGTACACGTTTCCTAAATATTCATGGTGTGGTGAGTCGACCCCAGCTGGCAGCTAAACAGTGCTTCTTAAAGCCTTTTTAATTAAGATATTTTAGGAATATAAAGAAATAAGCCTTACTAATTTTCAGTACTTAACAGACTAAAGCAGAGTAAAGCATTGGAGACAGTGGAGTCTTTCAAGGAAACGTCCTCATCAGCGAGAGATTAAATTAGGTCACCTTGATAACCTGGTTTGGTGAACCAAATGGGTCTGATATTTGATAGCACCTCCCCTGGAGTTCTGGGTTAAAAATAGGGAAACAGCACAAGAAAACCACCAGAAGGGATTTTTGTGTCTCAGTGGATGTTTTTCCTTTGAACACAATGATGTTTCATTTTATAATTGAAATACAGAATGGCTTTGAACTTTCAATGGCTGAGGCTATTAAGTAACTGTATCGCATTTCATTTATTATATTACATTTTAAGTGCAGCCCATGCATTTTTAATTCTGTTTATGTCTTGAGAGCTTGCCTCTAGTGGAATAAAACCAATCAAGAATCTAGAATGAGAATTAAAATTTAGGTCCTACTTCACCACTGCCCTGTGGTTCCTTTGTGTTGGCTTCAATAAGTACAAAGGACAAATAAAGTAAATGTAAGGACCCTCTGGAGAAAACTGTTATTAGATGGGGTCAGATAATGCTCAGATTCTGCCAGGCTCACCTAAAAGCTCTTAAATATGAGAAAGCTGGCTAAAGACAGGAGGGGTATATGACCTCTATGCCAGGGTAGGAGAAAGAAGGGCCAAAACAGAGAGAATTTGTGGTTATGATATTAAAAAAACCCCCAAACAACAAACCAAACCAAACCCCCAAAAACCCACAAAACATTAACCAACCAAGCAAAAAACACCCACAAAAACCCCAAACAAAAGAGGGAGAGAATTGATGATGATGGTAAGGGGGAAAAAAAGTATTATAGGTGGGAGGAGCTCCCTAAGAGCCCCCAGGTGGAGCAGGAGGAGGCACCAGGGCAGGGATTCCCTGGAAGCCCCTGGGGAGACCGTGGTGGAGCAGGGAAAATGTGATGGAAAATGGGCAGCTGAGAGGAGCAGGATGGGCTGCCCATAAACCCCACTGCTCCAGGGAAGAGGAAGGAGAGGAGTCAGGCAAGAAGGACTGAAATTCAGCCTGAGGAAAAAAGTCAGGGTGGGGTAGGGGGAAGTTGGTTCAGCTTTTGTCTTTGCTTCCCATCATTAAAATTGGCAATACACTGAATTAATTTTCCCCAAGTCAAGCCTGTTTTGCCCATGACAGTATCTGATTACTGAATTGTCTGTCTTAATCTTGACCCCTGAGCTTTTCCATCTTATTTTGTCCCCCTGTCCTGATGATTTTTCCCCCTGAGGAAGGGGAGGCAGAGTGGCTGAGTGGGATATGAGGCAGCCAGGAGAGGTCAGCCCTGCACATCTGGGAACTGAGGAAGTTTTCCTACATGGATCCATGTCTAGAGGTGTGGTTTCATTACTCTTTCATTGCTGAGTTTGCACTGTAATTTTTATTTTGGCTTCTTTTAAATCAGGCAAAAAAAAATCATGTAATCCTAAGGTACAACCTTAGAGCTCAGCTTTGTTTTGCTGAACAGTTTTCAGCTAAAACTTTTTTATATTCAGGTATTTTCTTTGTTATTAATGGGCTCATAATTCTGTCAAAACAAAGACTGAAAAAATGACATGTGATTTAATATTCACCTTTTTAGAGGACAGAGCTTTTCTGAGTACAGGAGGATCCAGGGCAGAATGTTAAAACTCACAAATTTAGCAAGGCCTACTGTATTTTTCAACCCTAAGGACTGTTCTACACCCCTGGAATTAGAATAAGGTCGGATCTTTGAGAATCTGTGTTTGTCTGGTTGATCATCTTTTGCATTCAGGAAGGAGACATTTTTCCCACTACCAGATTGCTCTGGCCAATTGGAAGGGGTTTTATTCTAGAAGAAATTAATATTTTTTTCTTTTTTCTTTTTTTTAATTTTTTTTTTAATTGGGGCTATTTTAATAAATTTTAGAATTATTTTTTGCCACTTAATGAAAGGCTAGTAGATGTGATCACTATAAGAGATGGCAAGTGTTACTGCCAGGCTTTATCTCAGGAAAAGTTCTCTGAGGAGAATCTAGACTGTGATACTGTTTAATATTGGGCTGTGCACTATATTTCAGTGAATATCTATCTCAGAATCACAGTGACTACTTTCCTCCTGTATTTTTCCTTTCACTTCTCTCTAAGTCTTTTCATCATTAATTGTATAATGGGAAGGATGAAATAATTTTTCCATAAAGACTTTGATACTCTATTTTTACTTCTCCCATCTTCCCAGACATCCTTGTGCACCCTGGAGTCTTTGTTTGTTTGTTCCTCCCTCAGTGAGCAGAGGGAGGGGGATGTTCCTTGGCACTCACGTGTCCTGCACTTCTCAGGACTTTGTTATTCCAGCCTCTCCCTTCTTCAGCTCTCGATGTTCTGACATTCAGATGAGTCACCAAATGAGTTATATTTTAGGTTTTTAGATCGATTTCATGTGTGAAGTTCATTTCAGATGTCTGTTCTGAATGTATTTGTCTCCCTTCAATTTGCCTGACACATTGAACAGAATTGGATTAGATGTGTTTATAAAATGACTTCTCCCCAGGCCTGCAGCTCAGCTGGGAGAGGGAGATGGTGGAAATTTGTACCTTGCAAGCTGCAATTGCTGGAACCTCCTGAGTCATCAAATCCATCTTCCTCTGGGGATGCAGGGCTGGTTTCACCTCAGGTATTTGATTTCAGTGTGGAGGTGCCAATGTCAGCTGATTCCACACCACAGTGTCTGAGCAGCCTTGTTTTATCAGTCAGGCTGGACTGGGGTTCAAACCCTTAAGGTACAACTTGTGTGATAATATGTGAAATTCCCTGCACAAAATACAAAATATTTGCCCCACCTGTCTCTTTCAAGTTATCTTTCCCTTAAATCTGGTATTTATCTAGAACCAGCTGCCTTCAAACTGATTGTAAAAATTTGACTTCTGTCTATAGAGTCATGTTAGTATATAAATATATAACCATAAGGCTATATGAGAATATAAATATATTAGTGTAAAATAAAAAATACTGTATAAATAAAATTTAATTATATAATTAAAATGCCATAAAAATATTAGAAATATAAAAGAGTTTATTCTAACAGCTGTTTTAGGCTTCTTGTCAGGATTACTTTGAAAACTATTTAGGATTGCATGGAAAAATAGAATAATGAACATGTTTATAAGGACTTCTAGTGTGTTTGGGTAATAGAAAGTAAATACAAACAAATTTATATGATAGAAAGGGTTATGTGTTATGACAGTGGCCATGCCCAAATATGTGATAGGAGCAGATGGATATTACAGTGATTTTCTTTAGTGTCAGGTTGGGAATGTAGTTCTGCTGATATATTTTCATTTCACTCTGCTTCTCCACCAGCCAGCAATGATATACTAATATTTCTAGACAAAATTAGTGAGCAAAACACTTATTCCAGGTTTAATCAGCTAAGTAATTCATCATTTTAAAACTATATCTACAGCCAAGGTAACCCCCCAAAACCAGTAGTAATCTTAAAACTGTGTGCAGGATAAGAAGATGCTGTAGTTCTTTTCTGTGAAAGCATATTAGAGTAGCATAAGTGCTATTTTTTTCTTTTTATTTCTTTGCCATATAAGAAATTATATCTACAGATTCCAAGTCTGTGCTCTCTGCTTTACCACTGCCATGTGAGGGTGTTTCTGGTGAGTCAGTAAAGAACATGAGGCTATTTGCTGTTGTGTTATGGGGCTGCTACTGGTGCTGACTTTGAGGAAAGCATCATTAAAGCCCCTTATCCTTAAAACATCCTGTGAAAATCCCATTCCCAAAGATGCACTTCTGTGATACAGCATCAGCACCAGGCTCCTTGCTGCTGCATTTCTCAGAGCATATAAGTGCAAAGGAAATATGGAAGAGGAAGAACGCTGCAAAAATGGGGTGTTTGGCTCTTGCAAATGTTTTCTTAAATGCAAATATGCCCCCCAAAAAAAACCTGTATGAAAACACAGCCCAATTTTTGGCAGAGTTCAGGTGTAAATGTTATAGCCAAGGCCTTTCTTTAATCAGAGCTTGAAACTCATGAGAGGAAAGGGGCCATAAAATCAATTTTAAGTAATCTTGGCAATGAGATAATAGTCCATTAATCTCATCAATATAAGCATGAAATTTTCTGCTGCAGTTCATGCCTATACATTTGTAAGAAATTTATCAGTGGAAATGGGACAGAAGCCATAGGATTACTGTAGGGGTTAGTGCCTCGTGTTTCCTCTGCAGCCTTTGTGCCATTTACTCTTTTAATATTATTTTTTTCCCCACAGTGAAAATATATAATTCATTTGTGGAATGATGCCAACCAAAACTTGTTACCAGTTCCAAATTAAAGGAGAATTAGTGGCAAGCTTATAATGTGGGACTCAGGAATCAGTGCTGAAGGTTGAAGTGGAAAATATTAGAGGTAGCAGTGCTGTGACGTGCGTGGTGCCACTCCTGCTGTGGGTTGGGGCTGGGGAACTGCTCCCAGTATCTGCTGGTACTGTGGTGTGGCTGTGCCCTTGCTTCACTCTAATCCCTGTGCATAGAAATCACTGGTTAATACTCATAAGTTGGATTTTTTTCAAAAAAAGGAGCAAGTCTTTCTTTGAGAAGTTCCATTTATTAGGCCTCTGCTCTCCCCTGGCTTCTCCTGCTCTCTGAACAGCCCCCTTTGCCTGGGCTGGCTACCTAAACAAACAATTCAGGTACCCTGAATTTTGTTATCTCTCATTTCTAGGAACTGTCAGAGAGAGTGCAGGCTTTCACAGAAAACATAATTTCATTTTTCTCCCTCCCACAGAGATTTCCCACCCCTGTGAGAGCTTGTCTGTACGTAACAAAGTGCAGTTGCCTTTACAGAAGTGGAATCTGTGGGGAGGCCTTGACTACTGGGCTTTGTCTTCCCTGGGAGGGTGGTGAGGCACTGGAGCAGGTTCCCCAGAGAGGTTTTGGCTGCCCCACCCCTGAAAATGTTCCCAGTCACATTGGATGGAGCTCTGAACAACCTGGCCTAGTGGAAGGTGTCCCTGCCCCTGGCAGGGGGTTGGAATGAGATGATCTTTAAGGTCCCTTCAAACCCAAACCACTCTTTGATTCTCTGCTCTCCTCACATGAGCAAGGATCTCTCTCCTTCCTCCCCATTTTCCTCCCCATTTTCCTGTGAGTTGTCCTGTCCTGTTATTCATTTCAGTCACACTTTCCCACATTAGAAACATCCTCATGGGTGATGACATGGAAGTGAAGGCCAAGAGAAACAGCTCCCATGTTGGAAAGACTCTCTCCACGTAACCCAATCCAGCAGTCTTGATTCATAGAAAGAGATGGCAAAATTTCACAGCAGAATATCAAAATTTCTGCTATCAAAGGCATTATCTCCTTGCTGGAAAATGTTGGAGGTGAGAAAAAAGGAAGTCTGTGTGGCTTGTAATGGCAAGTTTTCCCTTGGTATTGATCATTTCTGGTCATTTTTTAAAGATACACTGCCTTCTAGTTGAGGAACTAAGTGTAGAGAGTAAAGTAATTGTCAGCCCATAATCACTGGGGACAGTTAACAACACGAACAGCACTTCAGAGTTTTCTCATGGAATTCCACTATGTTGATGCTTTGATTTTCATTCTACACTAAATGTTATATATTATGTTATATGCTAAATATTATGATTCTTATTTTTGATGCCATAAGATCTATTTGTGACACATACCTTATTTTAAAAGATGAATTTCAAACCTTTCTGAAGAATTTTCTTTTGAAGGAAATTAAAAACTGTTATGTATTTACATTGAGTGAGTGCCATGTACTGCAAACATAGAGATGTGTGGCTGTATTACCATGGAACTGTGAGGGTAGAAATTCAGTAATACAATTTTTCCATAGCATAAAAAAACTTTCTGGATATATCCTTTCTTTAAACCCCTGGAAGTATCTAATAGGACAGGGGATAACTGAAGCAAAATATATTTTTGGGTTATTTCAGCATAATGTAGGAGGCACTAGCTCCACGTATATTCTCTTTCATTATATTCTCAGCTGACAATAACAATAATTGTCTTTTTAAAGCAAATGCTAAAGAAACAGGGCTTACTTGCCCTCTTTCAGTACAAATATGCTCTGAGCTGGATCTATAAAGCACACTAAGTTTTCCAAATTTATTCATGCTGATTTTTGTTTTGCTCCTAAGGGTGAAATTACTGTAATTCCATCGGAATTGGGTGTGATCACAGCGGCTTTGTCCTCTCCATAAAACACTTTTTTGGATGGTACACGATTGAAAATGTGCAGGTGTTTTGGTTTTATTGTAAATATTATCTAACTGAGAATGCCATAAATGGGGAACGATAATTTGAAGTATTTATTTTCTCTCAAGAAGAGAAGATAATCCTACATTTAAATGTAGGCTGAACCCAGTTTCTACAGTCTGCTGAGAATTTTGTATAAAAGGCTTATGGATTGTCACAGAAAAGAAAAATTTTGGCGATACAGCAGTTGCCTGTACATGCCAGAATTTCACCCAAAACACNATTGTCACAGAAAAGAAAAATTTTATCTATGTAGCTCGTGATTTCAAAATTGGAAGCAATTTTTGTTTGCCTACTTTACCTGTGTCTCACCTGAATGATTATTAAAAGCAGCACAAAGCTGTAGATGGAAGAAGTAATGTCTATTTATTCCTGTAGTTTCTTTCAAAATCATAAATCACTCTACTGTGAGACAGAAGAAATTCCAATGAATCACCTGGAATTCTACATAATGAAGTGTGCAATATCAGACTTCCAACCATAAACCACTGCTTGTTGTCACAGGGAATTTTTTCTCCAAATACTTGCCACAGCTTCACGTAATTTTTGCCTCAAATAAAGATACAGCAGTTACCTGTACATGGCAGAATTTCACCCAGAACATTGAAAAATGTGTGTGTCTGTAGCCACTGGACAAATCTGGCTCAGAAGCATTCACATCTTGGGCAAATATTCCATGATGCTACATAATTCCAGGCTCAATTAGTCCATCTAAGCTTTCCCTCTCTGGCAGGGGAGGGAGTGGGTAAGGAGAGTGTGTCAGACCTGTCGTAGCTGGCAGTGAAAACCCGACTGAGGTGACTCTTTTGTCATTGATTGTTGGGGAGGATTTCTCCAGCTGGATGCCTTTCTGCCTGGTCACCATAAATTAGTTTTGTGTCACTGCCTCTAACAACCACAACACACTGATAGTCTTTAAATGATGGTTTATATGACCTGAGACAAGATCTAGCCTTATTTTTCTGCTCTATTACTTTCAAAGAATAGTCTTTCTATTATTATCAGGCTGGGGTAAAATAATTGTAAATCCCTTCAAAATTTATAGCAGTTTTGTTCATGAATGCAAGGCTCAGCAGAATTGTAAACTGTTAATGAGCAGATGTAAGTATATGTATTTTAATAGCATGATAATGTGATCAGTTTTCTATTATTTTCGAATGGTTTAGAGCTTGCAGGTTTCTCTCAACTGCAGCTGTATAAATAAGATAGGAATTCTCTGACACTGTGATGAAGTTATAAAAATATAAGCTGTCTGTGAGGGCACAGTCATGGTTGTCAGAATTTGAGTTTACCTTAGCAGGTACAACAGGCAGAATTCACGAAGAAAAAAAGGGTGGTGAATAACACCTTAGGAATGAGCATTTCTGTTGTAATTGGGAATTTTTTATCTGGTTTTTCAGGTAACAATCAACCTTTGAAACGGTTTAAGAGTAGTTTTTAATACTTCACTGCTTTGTAAGTCAGTAGTTGCCAGTTTCCAAGTCTGTTCCTTTCTAAATAAAGGCTCCCAAAAAAAGTAAACAATTTCACTTTTACATGTAATTGCACCTTTGATTAAGGACAACAAATTCCTCTTTTTCATTACTAGGTCTCTGAAGGGGTTTAATTGTTTGTTAATTTGACACATTGAAGGTGGTTTTCAATCCACTGCTATAGCAAGGCTGTGAAATAACCCCAGACTGGTTCCAGTTGGTTTCAGCCATCACAGGTTGAGCTGGTGGCGCCTTGAACTTCTCTTGGTGGGGCCCTGTAGGCATTTTAGAACAAATCTTATGTGTTCCTTGGTTAAAAAGGGGTGTAAGACACATTGTGTGCTCCTTCAGCTCCAGCACTGCTACATAGGCTCAATAATCCCCTTTAGATGGATCATGGTCCTTCTCAGCCTTGTTTAGAAAGGTTCATAAAAAGAATTTTCTCCTTATTGTGAGGTTCATAAGCTTTAAATACTTTTACACCCTCTGCTGCTCAGGAGTGCTGAGATGGTGGAGCTTTCACTCTTGGCACTCAATTCATAGGAGGTTGTTTGGTGGAAAAAAAAAAAGAAGGAAACAAAGTAACTATAATGAAATAATAATATGAAACAGAGAAATGAGGAAACAGAGATAAAAGGGAGAGGATGAGTGCTAGAATTTTATATTTAAGGTGTTAAAAGCTGAAAAGTAAGAAAAGGGTAAGGGGGGGGGGGATTTTACCAGCGTTGTAAAACAATTACCCCTCACTGGAGAATTTGCATAGATTTTTAAATCTCATGGGTAAAGGTAAAGGTTAAATTTTATGCAGTTCACTTTACTGAGTTGGTGTGGAGGCAAATGTGTCTTTCAAATACAGGTTTAGTACCCTGACTGAGCACAGAACCAGGACACAGCATTGAAAACACAGTGAGCTTTGCATAGGGAGCAATGGTGGGTTCAGCTGCACATGGTTCCAGTCAGCAGAGAGGTGAAAGAGGGACTGAACACCGTGGTTTGTGTCAGGGACACTCGTGGGACAGAGATAAATGACAGGGAAGTGCAAAGGTGTTTTGTTTATTCACAGGGAGTGACAGCGAACGTGCAACTGTGGTGATAAACATGGTAGGTAAGGCACATAACACAGCAATGTTCAATAAAGGATGACTTTGGTGTCTTCATTTTAGCTGGTTTGAACAATTTACATCAAAAACAACCCCAGTGTGATGAGTTCACAAACTGTTTCCTGAGAGGCTTCGCTGCTGTGCTGGATTTGTGTGGGCAGGTTCTGGGAGCTGCAGGGGTGGCACCTGCCAGGAGAGGTCATTAGAAAAGCTTGTGGGGTCAGATTTGCTCTTCACCATTCACTTTACTTCCCCATTTATGCCAAATTAAGGTTTTAGTAAAGCTGATATAAAACAGGGGTCCTCTTCCATGGATTTTATATGCTTTATATGCCCTTTGGGGCACAGGGAAAGAACACTGGGACATCAGGCCCTCATCCCTGGGATCTTCACAGCTGGGACAAGAGGCCCTTCAGTCAGGAAATTTTCTGATACTCATTAAATTATCCTACATGTTTAGGAAGCAGTTCATATATACAGAAAGTCTTACAGTTTTCCTGTGTGGTAACACAGGAATTTAAACACAGCTACTTATAAGGCGGTATTAACTGGTCTGTTAATGAGCAATTCAGGGGGCAAATCTCACCAAAAATGGGTACTTTCTCCATCCCAAATTAATTTCCACACCTTTGTCATTGTTTCCCATCTAATTAAGTCCATGGTTCTATTGCTGAGTTTAAAATGAAGATGACATGAGCTCCCAAAGTGCTGCCCAAACCAACGGTCCTCGCAAAAGGTCTTTGTTTTTGTTGCCACACAGATCAGAGCGTTCCATCTGTTTTATTAACAGGACTAAATTTTTATGCCATCGTGTTCCCAGATTTACCAAATCCCAGGAAATTAAAGTTCCCATTACTACTCTAGGAGGACGAGCCCAGTATTGTACAAAGAAAGGAGGGAAAAATAGTGTTTCTATTTGCTGTATTTCTCAGCACTTACGAGGAAAATATTATCTACCCATCAAGTTTTGTTTTTATTTTAAAAGTGCTGAAGGATTTTAACTGTGTTTGGTGTAAGAATACAATAAAAATCCTATGTGCTGCTGGACTCTTTCACCTAGGAATCCTTATATAGTGTTCACAGTCATAGTTTTCAGGCCTGCAAAACATAAAAGTAGTGAAACGCTCCTCTCTCAAGAAAACCTTTTTGTTAAGGATAAGTTCAGGGTTTTTTTTTTTGCCAGGCATGTTCATACAAAGCATTATCTTACTCTGCAATTAGTCTCCCTGCAATCAAATAAAGGCCATGGATTAATGGAAGAACCACTAGAAATATTTTAAAGGGATTAACGTTAATGGAGAAACAAATTATCTTTCTATCAAATGAGGTTAATAACAAAAATTAGTAGTGGCCCCTCACAGTTAGTCACTAACCTTACAGAGCCTGTTAGAGATTAATCAAGTGAGTTTTTCTGTAAAACCTGTAGGATTTTCAAGTGGTTTAGGGGCCCAGCTCTCATTGTGAAAAGGTTCAAGCCCCTTGGAAGATGCCAGACTGAAAAACTCCTTTCCTCAGCGAATGAATTGTAACCTGAAGGGTTTTCTGGAGCAGCAGGTGCTCAGTTGAACTCTCCTTGAAATTCCTGTTCCACAAGGTCCTGCTCAGCCTGTACAGTCTGTAAAATGACTACAGATTCATTAACACTTCAACTCATAATTAAGTCCATGTTGTAGATAAAAAACAGTTGTTTTTTTTTTATTGACTCTATTATATGAAAAAAATATAATTGCTTAACCCCTTACAATATTTAAAGCAAATAAAGTGTGGCTTTTATTTGCATAAAGGCAATTTGCAAAGGTGGTTTGTAAAATCATGTTAAGCATCAGTTTGGTCCATGTATTGATGTGATGTTTTGTGTAGTCACTGACTGGCTGTAAATACACCTTAGAAAACCTTGGCATGTCTCAAAGCTCTGAGGGGTGTGATGTTGCTGCAGGATGACTATTTTCACTGCTGGTTGATTATTTCAACATGATTTTTACCATAAAAACACTGCCTTTAGTAAGGCAGGTACAGCCAAAATAGCCAGAGCTGTATAACTTTGCCTGATGTTGTATGTTTGTGTGTTGACTCTTTTTGTAGACACAAGTGACTTAAGGAGTGCTCTTGGTTGTCTGGTTTTGTTTTTTTTTTAATTAAACCTTTAGGCACAGGGATGATTCTCAGATCACCTGCACACTTGTCTGCATCTGGACAGCCTGGAGGTTACCTGGAGGCTAAATTTCACTTGCTCTAAAAACAGAAGAGTAATTTTCAGCTGGACTGCAATTTTTAATTTCTAATACTCTAAATGTAGTGTAGGGAATGGGGACAAATGGAGGGCACTGGACTCCAGTGCTCTCCAGTGATGTTCTGTGCAGATGCAAACTCATTCATAAGTACAAATCTTATTTTTTTGATTAAGGTCTCAGTGTGGTGGTATGATATAATCAACCTTGTAAGCAAAAAATAAATGCCTACTTTTAATCACTTTCTCAGGAAAATTTTGCTGACAGATTATGCAAGGGCAAAGTATTTAAACTGACATAAAATATAAAAATCTGATTTATTTAAAACTAGTTCCTTAGATGCTGTTACAGAAATAAACTTAGTGACTATCCACGTAGACATAATTTTTAGTCCAGACTGGAGTCAGGCATTAGTGGCTTTCAGCATCTCTTCATTTCACACAACATTGCAGAGGAGCTGGCACTCACATCATGGGCTAAAAGTCATTAGACCCAAATTGCTACAGATCAAGTGGCTCAATGTTGTGTTTTTCAAGTGTTTCAAGGCCAGGTTGGACAGGACTTGGAGCAACCTGTTCTAGTGGAAGGTTCCCTGCCCGTGGCAGGGGGGTTGGAACAAGATGAGCTTTAAGGTCCCTTCTAACCCAAACCATTCTGTGATTCTCCCCTCTCCTCAGATGAACAAGGATCTCACAAAGCATTTTGTGATTCTGTTATTTCGTGTGCTGCAGGAGTCACTGCCAGAGTACTGCCAGGAGAAAAGTCAATCTCCGTGGCTTCTCCTCAAGCATCCTAAAAAATCTTTCAAGTTCCACATGTTATTGCATTAAAAATCCCAATAATCAAACCCACAATAGAAAACCCATGAAAAACTTAAAGCAAGGCATGTTGCCCCTGCCCTTCTGTGCCTGCTTTCAGGTACATCTGACTCTGACGTGCTCCCCTCTAACAGCAGAAAATCAAAGTTATTGCCTTAAGGAAAAGCTTTTTTTGCAAGAGTTGCGTAGCCAAAGGTTCCCGGTAAGAAGGTTTTCCTAATAATTTTCCAATAAAGAACAGAAAACCCACAGAGGTGATATTTCCAGAGGAGTATATTATTAGAAAGAATTGATATTTGAGGAGCTTTGTTTTATTAAAAATGTGCAAGAACTCCTATGTGTCATTTCATGCAAAGCTTAGTGAAAGGTTAGAAAATTAGCTCCCGTGTGCTGCTTATACAGTGGGATGGATGAAGGAGACTTTACATTTCACAACTTCTTGTTTCTGACAAGGTCCAGTGAATTATTTATGTGGCCACTTATCCTATAAAGATGGAACTGAGGGTACAAACTGAGTTCACAAACGCTACCAGAAAGCCTTCAGGTGATAAGATGAAAATGGATCTTGGTCGCCGCTGATCTCAAACCTGGGCTTGAATTGGCGGCCTACAGATGAAGGGTTCTGTGGGCTTACATTTTTCATCTCTAACTTAAGAATTTGTGCAGTTTATGAACAATTCATGAAGTTCTATTTATCTTCAGCAATTGCCTTACGAATCGAGGATTTAACTGGAATAAGATAATCCAGGAAATAGTAAATTTCAATTCATTTTTATGAGCCTAATATATATTCCACATACGAGAGCAGAGATGTGAATACATTAGTGATAAAAATACTAGAAAGAAATTACCTATTTCTGTAACTGTAGTTTAATTCTCACAGATGTGCAGTCAGAGATTGGGGCAGATCTGACTTTTTGCAGCTCTTAGATTTTCTGGGAGTTTTTACCCTTAAAAGTCAGTGAATGCACCTCTGCATATTTTTTTCTCTCTCTTATTTATAATGGGCCACTTTTCAGCTTGATTCTCTGTCTAAAGCCACATGGATTGACAGATAAAAGTTTGGGGATATATTTCATTATTTTCAGAGAATTTTTTGTTATTTCTCTTTGCTAAACAATAACTGCTCTGTATCTGTTGTTGATAAAACTGTTTTAAACCCTTTCTCTGCTGCAAACAAGTGATCTTAGGCAGGTGGTTCTCAGTTATGTTCATCCACACTCCAGGATTTGCTGTCTCCAATTCTGGAGTAATTCCAGAACAATGCTGTTAGACTGAGGGGCAGGTTCAGACTGAAATCTAAAATCCTGTAATTAATGAACTACAAAGTCTGGCTAGAAACTTGTTTTAGGGGATTGATAATCAAATAATTCTCACAAAAGATTTTTGCAAATTCTGTCTTTGAGCACCAGTATTTCAATTAATACTTCAAATAAGAATTTTAAATTTTGCTTGTCTGTAAATGCAGGTGTCAGTCAATGAGTTCCTCAAATTTAGGGGTAAAAGGTAGAGGTTGTGGTGCAAATGTCAGCATGTTCTGAAGGTGGCACAGATGCCAATCTGGTCAGACAGCTCTAGAAAGAATAAACTGCATAGTCTGCAACTATGGAAAAAAAGTACTTCCAAACCTGTACAAATGATTCCAGACGAAAAAGTTTATTAGTTATGGCATGATCAAAAGAAGTTGCACTTGGAGAAACCATAAAAACTGTCAGTCCCTCCGTTGCTCTGACTCCTGCTAAGGCAATAGTCTGCAACTATGGAACATAAGAGTCAAAGACAACATATCCCAGCACCAAACAGCCCTGAATGTCTTCTAAAATTGCTGAACTGGAGTCTTCAGTTCACACCCATTCCCCAGGAGTTATTACTGAGCAGATAACTGTGCCCACTGGTCTGCCAGGGTACCCATATTTTTGACAAGAACTGCAAAGCCTTTCTGCAGCATCTGCAATATTTGCTTTCCTTAAAAAGAAGCCCCCTGCTCCTTGGCCCAGCAGCAGCACGATCCGTGCTGGACAGCACGGAATTCCTCGGGAGCCTGGCTGGGTGTTCACAGCTCAGTGGTCCAGTAGCTGTTTCACAACAACACTCAGGATCATTGTTCTCATTGTACAGGGAAGAAAACCCTTGGAAAGCCAAAGAGAAAGGGAGGCAGTGGCCTCCTCAGCAGTCAGATGGAGATGGCATTGGATTAACATTCTCCAGAGTCCTGCTCTGGTTCTTTCTTCTGGTTCTTTCTCCTCCCTTCCAAATGTCCCTGACATAAAGGAGGAAAGGCTGACACCATTGCTTTTAACAACTCCTGTCAACACTTCCATAGCCCTGCCTAAATATAAATGGAAGTGAAACCAGAAAGGGAAGCACAGAACGTGATAATGTTTAATCTGTGACCCCTCCACACAGGACAACAAAAAGACAACGTGCAGACCTGGAGGTTTCCCACAAGAAAGGTCAGTTAAACCAGCCTGACCTTCTTTCCACATATAAAGCAATAAGACATCAGTCCTATCTGAATGGTCTTCAATCCCAAGGTGCTCCCAAAATAACCTGGAGATAAAGCAGAGCGATAAAAATCAGGAGATGCTGATGAGTTGGGTGTGCAAGTTGCTTCTTCAAGATGTTTCTTGGAGAGAATTGGTACATATGCTGTAAGTCAAAGTCAGGGCAGAGGAAAATAACAACTCCTTGGAGAAAGGAAAGAGATTAGCATTTTATCACAGGCAAATAAGTTGGAAACTCTCAAATTTTATAGATATGTAGATGCAAGCAAGTGAAGATGCTGCTATTAGGGCATTAAAAATAGAAGGGTTATCTTGCTACTCAAAGGTTCTACTAAATAGCTACAAATTTATAATTAAGGAGATCTTAAATCTGTGTGACAATATAGTTCATTTTATTATTTAGGACTGAAATATGAAATATTGTAATAATAACTTAAAAGTGTGGGTCAAATATCCCGGGATTATTCTCCTAAGTAGAAAGAGATGAACAAAATGTAGCAGCAGCTTAACTCCTTCTTTTGACATGGAGACAAAAACATTGAATTATTCAGACACAGGTATTTGATCCACAGCAGATAATCCTTGCTCTGCAATGCACAAGAGAAGGAGAAATTCAGTCTAACCAAATTCCTTAATCTGACCATACACACACAATTTATTCAACTCCAGTCAACAAACCATCCACAAAACAAGAGCTCAGACACTATAAATTGTCTAAAGGCACTTAAGAAATAGGAAGTTT
This sequence comes from Pachyramphus minor, assembly GCA_013397135.1. Taxonomy (NCBI): domain Eukaryota; kingdom Metazoa; phylum Chordata; class Aves; order Passeriformes; family Tyrannidae; genus Pachyramphus; species Pachyramphus minor. Next base: position 151,889 of record VYXB01001763.1, on the reverse strand, counting down.
AACTAACCCCCCCACCAGCAGCAGGGTACATGTACAGAGTGCTACATGGGTTTTTTTCCATGTTTTGTGTGTGAAAGGTGACTTCTCCATTTCCTTGATTCCTGTTTTCTCATGAATTTCAAGAATGAAGACACCACCTTTCTCCAGGTCATTCAAAGCCACACTTCCTTCCTGCCAATGGCCCAAGGGTTAACTGTCAGTGGATTGTTACCCAAGGATATACCAAGGCATAATTATTCTAAAGATGATTCAGCAAGTGTTTATGGCACTGAAATTTGTGATACATCAGCAACCACCTCAATTGGATTTTCTTTCCTTTAAGCTCAGCCACTTCACTGCAAATGGCTTCTGTGTTGTGGCATCTGTGGGTTTGTTAGAGATGCTCTTTGCTGCAAGTACATTATGAATTTTTAAAGCATTAAATATGTATGCTCTATTTATATCTTCCTTACAAATACATGGAATCTTTATTTTTGAAGACTTCAAATAAATTTTTTACCGCTTTTCTCTTGACTTTTTTTTTTCTTTTGATAAAGCATCTGCAGCGTTGACTTAGTTTGCTGTTCAAATTATTTTCTCTAAGAAATCATCTTTTATTTCCAGCTCATCTTCCACATACCATAGATCTGTTTTCTTAAGATCTCTTGATTAGAACAATCACACACCAGTTCCCAAATTTGGAAATAAACTCTGAAAACATGTTACTATAAAGGGAAAAACATTTCCAATTTTAATAAAACCGTAAATAGGCTTTTATTCAGAAAAGAATTTTTTAAAAAATATTTTAAGGATTAATCCCTGATTGGAGATGTGTATAAAACATCATGTTTCAACAGAGCCTTTCATCACCTGTCCTTTATTTTGTTCTCTTGCCATTGATAATTTTAATTCAATTGGAAAATATCACCTTTCAAAGTAATTTAAATCTGTGTATTTTCTTTGTAAATATTTCCTGTAGGAATGACTGAGAATTGTCAGGCTTCACACAATTGTGACTTTGGGGTAGAATTGCCAGCTTTTTTATTTTTTTTATCATGTGCTTTTAATGGTTTATATACTAAAAAGATGAATAAATAGCAACATATCTTTCTGAAGGTGGCTCTAAGAGATACACAGGCAGCTACATCTGGCTACATCTGGTTTAGGAAAGGAAATATTGTAATGCTTGGAGCTCTGGGACAAAAGACAATATTTGGGTGCTGTTCTCTGCTCTGCCAGTGCTCCATGTGAGACTCTGATGCTTTCTCTGCTGGCTTCTCTTTGCTCATCATTTATCTGCCCTTTCTTCTCATCAACAGTTCTTTCTTCCACCAAAACTTTCACCTCAGCTGAGAATCTATATATAATAATGATGGCAAAGTTTTGAGTAGGGAGGAGTTCTTTTAAGGAAGATCTGACTTGGAGTTCAAGGTTCTTTCATGGGAAGGGAACAAAGGGAAAACAGACATGAAAAACAAGCCAAGAGAACCTTTTTGACAGGATTTATTCAAAAGAAGAGTGTGTAGGTGTTGGGACTGCAAAAGGCAAGCTCTGATCTTTTAACATACACCTGTTTCTGTAATCAAGGACACATGAAAGCAACAAACACCTGGAACTGATTTAGTTTTAATCCTGTGAGTAGTCCTCAATACTCCAGTGAGTATTCACTGCTCCTTAGGAATGCTCAAATGCCTAAAGAAAACTTGTTAGCAAGTCCAGTTTGTGAGATTTCTGTGTTCTTCCATGAAGGATTTTCGATGGTTTTGTGTCAGCTTCACCTGTTTATTATTTTAGCACCTTAAAACAGTTTTAATTCTTCATTTTTGAGGCTGCCACCTGTACAGAGAGGTGAGTGGACAGTGGAAGACTACAGGTCAGTTTTTGAAGGAAATTGAGATACCCAAAAATGTTTGCATTGGTGCCACCCTGAAAATCACATATTTGGGAAAAAGAAAGGAATTCCAGCCTGTTCCACTTGGGAAGGCACTAGATGGCCCTTCCCTTTCTAGGTTTCATAAAAGTGTGCAAGGGTCTTTGAGCCTATGGGCAAGAGAATCTGGCACTACTGTGAGTCAATCCATGGTCAGCTCTGCGTGAGCTGGGATTTACCCTAAATAACCTAATGGCAAAAATTTCACCAGAAAGAAGGTTTGCCTCATACTGCATCAGCACATATCATCAAAGGCTGGATGTTTTTTACGTGGAAAGACGTCTTTCAGGGATTTTTTATCAGTTCAGTCTTTAAAAAGTGCTGACAAAGTAGTAGGAATTGGGCCATATGGCAAACCTGTCAATGTAGGCAGTCATATTTAATCAGAATGTTGAAAATTATTTTCCTATAAGAGGGTCTAAATACACAAATGAAGGAAGAGCTGAAGAAATATTTCCAATATTGTGTTTAAGCTTCTCCTAGAACCACTTTGTCATAGACAGATTAAATATGGCTTTAAGTATCTCCTACTGCAAAGAGTGCCCAGTTACCCAGAATAAGATAATTTTGTAGCAGTTTAAAGAACTTCAGTGTAATGTCTTGACCCCCAATTCACATTTGTTGGACACATAAGCCTCCCACTGCCTTCTTTGTGTTGATTTTGGAGTGAATCGGAAACCTGAAAAGAGAAGTGAAGGAAACCCACAGTGTGGATTTAAAGATCTATCCAAGGATCTTTATATGAACTTCATAGGGAGTGGGACATACATTTTGAGAGAATCTGTTGTGATAACTTGATAATTTATGTTTGGATTCTGAAAATGAATGTTTGACTATCTTTGTCCCTCTCAGCAATCTGACAGATTTAAACGAGGTGGAGTGAAAGTTTTCCAGCTATTAGTTTAACACTGCTTCATGTTTGATGAGGGATGGTAAATTCTGAAGGTACTGTTTGAAAAAATACAGCTTCATAAACTGGTCTGACTTGGTAAAGGAACATTCCCGAGCAGTTCTGCTGAGTTACTTGTTTAGGGGATCCAGGATCACACCTTGGGCCTTAAAATAGCAACAGAAATAGGCCAAGCCCCAAATCTGTCAGGAGAGGCAGGGGGATATAGATATGTGCTTTTGAGGTACTTCTGTTCGTGATAGATGTGCGAACTGCAGTTGAACTTCAGAATATTTGGCTTTATTTTCTACAGAGATGAAAGAGTTTAGAAGGACATTATTCATTTAAAGTTTGTTTGTTTTTTTTTTAAAGGAATCCCACGCTTATGATTTAAAGCTTGCCTCCTCATTATCACCTGATTGTTACAGGTTTGCATTTCCATCTCCGCGCTTAAAACAACTCCCTGCTCCTAAACCACAGGGGGTAGCACATCTGTGTGATGCTCACACTACCCATCAGTGATTGATAGCAGTTTACATGCTCAAGTCAGTCTCAGTGGCATTAATTTATTGTAACTGAAGGCTGAGCAGCACAGAAATGTTTGATCGCTACAGACTCAATACCTAATGTATTGAGAAGGACGAGGCGTTGTTCTGACAGGTCTTGATGTTTATTATTTCGCCCCAAACTTTCTCGCTAATCGCCGCCGTCAGCCTAATTTAACAGCAATCCATGCGTTTAGGGATGCTGCGAGATGCTCTTCGCATTAGAATTCTTGTAAGATTTGGTTTCCTTTGGGCAAAGAGGAAGGAGAGGAAGCACAGAGATGGCTGAGGACCGCCAAGGGCATCGTTTTAATCAGCAGTTTCCCCAGCGCCGTTTTGTGTATGTGTGTGTGTGTGTGTGTGTTTGCCTCCCGCCCCAGCGGTGACAGCCCCTGCGCGCTCCGGCCAGGGGATCGCGCAGCTCTCCGGGCCGAGGGCGCAAAGTTGCCGCCGGTGACCCGGGGAGGTTCCGCCCCGGCGGATCGCGCCGGGCCGCGGGCATCCCCCGCATCCCCCGC